>VZRU01005779.1:462028-540232 GCA_013398155.1 Pedionomus torquatus
GGAGCCTACAGGAGAGCTGTAGAGGGACTCTGTCAGGAGCTGTAGTGACAGGACAAGGGGTAAGGGTTCTAAATTGGAAGAGGGAAGATTTAGATTAGATATTAGCAAGCAATCCTTTCCTGTGAGGTTGGTGAGGAACTGGAACAGGTTTTTCAGAGAAGCTGTAGGTGTGCCATCCCTGGAAGTGTTTAAGACCAAGTTCGATGGGGCTTTAAGCAACCTTATGTAGTGGGAGTTCTCCCTCTCCATGGCAGGGGTTTTGGAACTCAATGATCTTTATGGTCCCTTCCAACTCTAACCATTCTATGATTCTATGATTGATTTTCCCCTCCTTACCATGCCAACCCTCAGGGCCTAGAGCAATAATAATCTTAAGATCTTATTTGAGGTACCTAACTTAGGTGCCCAGGCTCCATCTCTGATAGCAGACCAAAACTGTCCCTGTTAAGTCATCTCTTAGATCAACTGAAAGTTTCATTTTCCTCCTGTTCTCCATGGCACCTAGAACAGCCACACATGAGCACCTCAGCTAGAGTCATCATGTGCAGGTATGATCCTGAGACCAGGATCTGTATTGAGTCATGTTAATGGGTTTCTTTCTTATAGAAGAAGCTTTATCACAGACTATGAACACACTTGGAAAAAAACATTCACATACACAACCAGTCAAATAAGCTCACTGTCAATCTCATGGCTCAATTTTTCTTGTCCCTTTCTTCCCTTTTCCCTAAATCTATCAGGCTGAAAATGTAAACAAATACTTTTCCCAGCCTTGAAAATATCATCAAGTGCAGTAGCCAAAGCTAAGTAAAACCTGACTTACTGAAGCCACAGGTAGGAGATGCTGATGCAGAAGAGGAAGAAGATTGTTTGGGGGAAAAAATCCCAACAACTCATATGGAAACATTAATGTGAAATCTACAGCCTTCTCTTCCTTTCCATCCCAAACTTGTCTCCATCACATAAACCTGCAGGGAAAGGCAAATAATTTCATCATTGATCCTCTTAGGCANAGTATGAACACACATCGACTTTGGCTGATACAGGAAGATTTGCAAATCTATATTCTGCCATCTTTTCCTGAATTTCCAGTATGGACGTTGTAAATTTAAAACAGCTTTCTAATCTCAAGATTTGTAACTTTACTTTAAATAAACTTTGTTAAGCTCTAATAAACCTGAAATATTTTATGTGACATCAAGTCAGACATCTGTTTTCATATCATAATTCATACTGAGTAACATCTAGAGAGAGATTGTGTAATAGTATTTCATAAGTGAATATCAGTACAATGCTCAAAGTCTTTTATTTCTTTCAGCATGAACTATTTAAGAAGGAAAAGACAAGCCCCAGATATGAATTGCTTTCAAATTGTGTTGGCCTTGAAGCCCATTTATCCATATCTTAGTTCATAATGTATTGCACTACATCTGTCTGCTTAGGAGGACTGGGAAAACCTATAACCTGCTCATGTCCCTAAGATGCAAAAAAGGGATGATTCACATGAGCAGACTTGTAAGAAATCTTAAATTAAAGTTTAAAGTCTAAAGGAAAATCTAAAATGATGCATGTGGTGTTGGTATATTGCCATAATTTCTCGTAGGGATTGCATTTGTCAGCCAAATAATGTTGTAATGCTCGGCATCCTCAAGTCAGAACACCACTTTGCCATGAAGGAAAAATAACAAACCCCAAAAATTTCCATTCCAGGGCCTGACATAAGGTGCTGTCAAGCACAGAGCTTACAACTGTGACAATGGCAGCTGTTCCCTTTGGCAAAAAAAAACATCTGGGAAAACTACGCAGAATGAGAGTTGTTATCTTTCTCACACACTATGATCTGAATGGAAGGATGCCCAAAATATTAGCTATGTAGATGAAAGAAGCTTCTAGAGCTGGTAACCAGTTTAAGTCTCTATTTTTTGTTCAGTCTGTACTTAAATGGAGAACTCTGACAAGCTGAGAATTAAAAACATATTTCTAAGAGGAAAAAATTGTCTCCCCAATGTTTATTGCAAATGTACAAGTGTATTTAATGGGCTCAGCTTACCTAGTCCAAGGGTACTCTGACCTAGGCAGGTTTGATAGTACTCTGAAGAGCTTCACTCATGTCAGCAACCTTGTCTCTCCTGAAGAAATATCAACAAACATTGGGATGTAAGAGTTAAAAGTTATTTTTTCACAAGCAAGTGCAATCTCTGTGTGAGATGGGCTGAACGGCATGGGGAGTTCAACAGTACAAGCACAGGTTTTCCCAGGCTGTGGATAAGCTCAGACCTTTCTCTGGTGGGACTGGCACTAAAGGTGAATAGGTTGTTTGGTTCCCAAACAAATTATTTCTTTTGTCAGGCCGAGATATTCAGCTCATTTATCTCTAACAGCTATCATGAATCTACAGCTTTTGGTCATTACCAGCACAGATCTTATTTGAAGAAGTGAAACAAAGGTGAAAGGCTCCATAACTTTATGCTAATTTTCAAGGTATTTATTGTGCCAGGTTAAAAATCCTTTCTGCTAACTGAAACATAGTTAGAATTTTCACATTATTGCTCTTTGACAAAGCAATTAAGAATTAATTACCTGAACTGCTGTCAAAAGGCATAGTCTCTCTATAAAATCAGCTACTCAGTCAGTTGTCCTCGGGTGTCTAAATGTTTAAACTGGTCATCTTCATATGTGGCATGCAAAGGGTGTCTTCTGCAAGCACAAATCTCCTAGGACATAATTTAACACAAAAGTTAAACGGACACTGTGGAAGGTCTCAAAACACTTGGCATCTGTTCCCTCTTTCCAATCCCTCACTAACAGTCACTTATGTCTTCCCCCAGGGGCAACCCTATCTGGGTTGCACCACTACAGGCTTTTATCAGCTGGACCACCCTGTGAAAGCAACCTGGGCAGCTCAGCCCTGCAGCCTGGCCCACTGCATAGCCTGCACCATTCACGGAAAAACATAGGGCAAAAGCAGGGACATCAGAGAAGGGGTGTAGTGCCTCACCTTGCAGCAATGCCAACTCAAAACGCACCTTAAAACACAGTTTAGCTTTGAGCTTTAAGAGACTTTCAGGAGGACCAGACAAAGTCAGGACTAATCATCGTGATGTATTCAACTAGGGACACAGTGTGTCTCTAGTTTGCAAGCTATCTTTGCATTTGTACAGAAAATACTAGGCTCTTACCTCCTCAAAATACCCATCACAACTCATCTAAGAAAAAGTCATTTTGGTGCTTATAGGAAAAAAATACAGAAAAAAGAAAAAAAAAATAAAACAACAACAACAACAACAAAGGAAATTTCAGGGTTTCCAGATTCAGAGGCAGTAGTATAACTTTGTGGAAAACACTACCAGAAACACTGTCCATAACACATATGTTCATGTTATTGACTGATTAGCTTGGCAGATTTTTCACAAGAGAAGAGTCTATAGAAAGTTCTGATTGATTTTGTCACACGTGGATTAAGGCCACTGTGGAGAAAAAAACTTTCAGATGTGCAACTTTGACTACCATTTTGTTCTGCACATTCTGGCTTTGTTCTGTTGTGCATGCATATCATAATATCAACAAAATTGTGTAAGGGACATGTAAAATAAAATGATGATAACCAAAAACATGATATTAGTAAACCAAATAAGAATGCAGGTAGAAGTAAATAAAATCTATTATGGATATGTAAAACATTTGTTATGAGTACTATGTAAAAATAAAACACTGTAAAAACATTTGCTGTGAATGCCATGTCTGTTCTTTCATTTTTTGTGTTTAATATAAATTGTACTGAGTAAAATTATGAAGTGTGTTAATATTAAGAATTACATATTAATGATTAATTATTAAAATCTTAACAAATAAAATGAATGATGAAAGGAAGAGCAGGATTATGGGCTTTTGACCTTGCAGCTCTCTTTATTCTGATTAACTAAATGCTCCATCCCTGCCTGCTGTTCTGCAAACAGGCTGAGGTCTGTAAACAGTCTTAGTCAGATTTAAATGATACAGCAGTGCAAAGATCAAAGCAGTTCAAATCTTAATTATTCCATTTATGAAATACAAGAATTTTCCATATTAAAAATCTTTAGCCTAGTGGAAAAAAAAAAAAAAAACCAAAAAAAACCACAAAAAAACCCAAACAAAAAACAACCTGTAAAGAACATTATGCTGTCCTTTATAAATCACGGTTCAGAACAATAATTGCAAAAAGGCTGGGAAATAGTCCCAATGTCACCAGTGTTTGTTTTGATCCTAAAACTGCATTCACATGATCTTAAAAAAAAATAAATATATAATTAGAAGCACCTGAAAAATGGTGAGTAAAGTTTAAAACAAAACCAAAATTTCAAGTGAAGAAACCAATTTATCATAAATACACACTAGATTTGTTACAAATTAAAAAAATAAAACCAACAACAACAATAACAAAAAAAACCCAGACAAACAAAAAGAACACCAAAACAGGAAAAAACATCTAAACAGGAAAAAAACGTTGGAAGGGACCTTAATAAGACAGTGTTATTGCAACAACTGCATTACTTTAATACTTAGAATATGTATAAACTTTCCAGCATATTCTTACCTACAGATTTCAAGAATCACCATATAGAAATTTTGGAAAAAAGCTGGTTCTAGAAGTCCAGGATTCTGTTGCCAACTTATCCTAGTTGGTAAGCTTATAGGTTTAATAGAAGTAGAAAAGGAGCTTAAAACAATTTGTACTTCCAAGGTACGTAAACTGTAAAGTTTTCCCATAGTCTTTTCTGGTGATGTCCTGTGTTCTTCACAACTTATAACCAAACAATAAGTGAAATAGTTATTGGAAGGAGATAAACTGCTGGATAAACTGCTTCCCATGATAAAAAGCATAACTAGATCCTTCATTTAGATATTGCTTCTTTTTCCAAAATCATCAAGAAGGTAAAAAGCCAGTCATGAGATAGGATCACAGCAGATCCAGGTCTCTGTAACTCTGGAATACTGAGAAATCTCCAGCCATCAAGATCAATGAGAGAACAAGGTTAAGGGAAAGAAGAGATACTTCAAATTAATATCAGATTTAACTTTCACAAAATTTCTATTGACCATAAATTACGTATAATCTGCCCTTCAGCATGTACAGCATTTATCTGAAGAATAAAAAGAGTTGTCAGCCTTAATAAACTATACCATGATCCTTTTCAATTTATTTTCACAATGCTGAGTGTGTTTACTGCATTGAAAATCATTCCATATTATAGGACATACCAGGGGGAAAGTTAGCGAGGACTTTGGCACAATACAAATGACTAGCTCATAAAATATTTCTCAAACCTTTTCCCCTCGTGGTAGAAAAACAAAATAAGACAGAAGGAACAACCTGCTACTTTTTGAAATAATAAAATGAAATAAAGCTACCCTGTACAATTATGATTCCACCCCAGATTTATTTTGTGTGCGTGTTTGTGTGTCATTTTTAAAGCCTGTTTAAGGCACAAGTATTCCCAGATTAAGGTGCAGAAACTTTAATCTTTTTGTTTCATACGTGTCCACATGTATAAAAGAAACTCTAAGATCCAAAATTAAACTCAGTCTGTCCCAGAAATTGCAATTTTTTGAACATGACTTCTTTGTCTTAGGATTTCAAAGTGATAAATACAAGATGGAAAGGATTAACTTGTCCTAACTCAATTTCCTAAAACTTAGATATTCAAACAAAATCTGGAAAATTTTATAATGGAGAAAACAGATTAAAGTAAAGTGCATTTCATTCTGAAAAATAACAATCAAAACTAATTCAGATGTGAAGCTTAGACTAAGACATCTGAGTGTTACATGGCTAAAGTTGAGCAAAATACATCCAACCCAAGGTGACACCATGTGTCTAATGAGAGGATAAAATAGATTGCACTTGGGAATCTTGTGTACAAAAGAAATAAACCTATTAAAAATTTGCTCCCTCTGTCACAAAAAAAAATTTTCTCCCTCTGTCAAATATCTGCTCACACATGATATTTAAAATATTTTATTTTGAAGGATATTTCAATGTCCCTGAAGTTCCCAAGTGTACTCTTTGGGCTGCAGAATTCACCTCCAACTTAGTATTTAGCAATTTCATGTATTTAAATTTCATCAAGAAGGTTGCCAAAGCAGCCATCTTTGGCATTCTTAGACTATAGAGGATTATGAGAACAGAAATTTCTGAACATTCCTCAGGTATGAATTGTTTATCATCAGAGAAGTTGTGTCTTTAAACCTGTTCATTTGCTTTATTAACTCAAGAGACTCCCTAAGATTAGATTAGGTAGAAGACTACCTATATAACATTCTTAATTGTCTTTAAATGCAATTTTCCATCTGGAAACAAGAAAGTAATTTACTTCCCAGGCACCATCAAATTTTCTGTGGTCCGGCAGCAAAGATTTCACAAAATTGTCAGTGGTAAACATATTACAAGTCAAGAGCTCTGTGCGTAGTACAAAGACACTCATCTCAAGGGGTGATTTGGCCCAGTTATGATCTAAATTATCCTTTGGATTTTTTATTTTTCTCTCTTCACCATAGTGGGAAGGGCAACCAGGGCAACTACAGCAACCAACCTCCTGAAGAAGCACTAAAGTTAAGTGCCTAAAGACAGGCTCAGAAACTAGTCTTGAAATTAACATATTGATTATTAAATTATTCCTTAAAAAATGAGGAATAGCTGTTGTTATGTGCAGAGAGCTGTATAGTGGTTTCTTCTAAGTAAAGGAAGTATTAGCAAGATCAAAACCCTCCATATCTATTAAACAAGAGATGCCAGAAGAGAGTGAAGAATCATTTTGTGTGCTGGATAATTTTTTTAATAACTAAAACAAGTTTGTTATGGTACTGAAAAAATTTATTGCACCATTAGTTTATACAAAATAATAACTTACTCTACAAAAACTGCTTTCATAAAGAATTGTCACCATGAAGTAGCAATCAAGGACAAATGAATGCATATATTCAGTATGCTCACTAAAATACTTCAAAATTGCATTAATATCTTCAAATAGTCTGTCCAGAACATTATTTTTCATTCTGACTAATCCATTAATTTTGCATCGGCTGTAAAACAGAGATTCTCTTTGTTACATAAAAACTGCTTTAAAATATGACATCTCCTAAAGCCTTCCTGCAAAAAAATACAGTGAGTTTTAATGTACTCTTACAAATTGATTTGCACTTTGCTATATTAACAGATAATCAGAACAAATAAAAAAAAAGGCAGTTTATGCCCACCTTAGTCTTAGCAATTTAGTTAAAAGCATAGAATTATAATTGTGTTTTTACACATTTTCCTTGAGCTGATTTGCTAAATTTCAAACTTTTATTCAAGTAAAACACAACTTACTTTCGGTAGGAAATACTACCCAGTGTTTCCTCGATAAGTGAGACAATAGGCATTCAAGATAATAAAAGTAATTATTTTAATAGAATCCAACACAGCTGACCATGAATATATTACTTTATCCACTCTACAAAATTTACTGGACCAAAAATAGATTACTGCTTAGTTTGAGGAGAAATGAGGGAGAAATGTTGCTTCTCACTTTCCATGTACTTTATTAAATTTAGGCTGAATGCAGACTCTTAGAGTGGTAAAGAATTTTAGCTAGAAGTGAATTTCCCTAGCGTTACTATTCAGAAAGAAGAATGCCTTTTTCATCCCTGCTGTTCAAAAACTCTGCAAACATAGGTCTCGTATGAAGGGAGGTCACCAAAAATACAACCATTTTGTGTCACAACTATTTCAATACTACTAGGCATTGGCACTCCGTTTAGGGAGGAGAATAAGTTAAAATATCTCCTCTGCCATTAAACCAGTCACCTCAGTGTCCTGAGAGGGAAATAAAAGGAAGAATATGAAGCACTTGGTTAGTGTATTTCACATGTACTGTTAACCATTTACACAATGTGCTAAACCCCATGCAGACCCTATATTTAACAGAGTTCCTTTAATGACTGCAATAAAGTAATCAAATAATAACATCAACACCGGTAGTAACAATAAATAAGGAGTGAAATAAATTATGAATAAATAAAAATGTAATAATGAATATTAATGAAGAGAAATAACAATATATCATGGACTATCACAAAGTCAGACATGACCTGAATATTTGATAATTATCTTCACACTTTACGAAACATCAGTGCATTGATGATGATTCATATGGAAGTTGCATTAGAGCTTTATCATCCCAAATGAGAAAACACAGTCATATATATAACTTAATAACTTCCTCATATATATTCAGGTAGTCACGTGTCTGTGCTGCTGCAGACCTCACAAATCTCTATTCCTTTGCACAGAGATGTTACTGCACATGGGTTGGCACTCTCTTCAGTTCTTGTCTGGCACAAGAATATTTTGTTTACCTTCCGCATATATGTGTGAAAGTGTTGTAATGTTCTTTGGCAGTGAAAACTAAAAACCTCCAAACTTAAGACTCTGATGAGTCTTCTAACTCCATCTTCATAGCAAAAGAGATGAATAATTTGCCCTAACGTATGGGCCTATAGGTTAGATGTCTGAACTTAGAATAGTCATGTACATTTTTTGAAGTTCATAGAATCATAGAATGGTTAGAGTTGGAAGGGACCTTAAAGATCATCGAGTTCCAAAACCCCTGACATGGAGAGGAACAACTGCCACTACACCAGGTGGCTCAAAGCCCCATCCAGCCTGATCTTGAACACCTCCGGAGATGGGGCACCTACAACTTATCTGGGCAACCTGTTCTAGTGCCTCACCACCCTCACGGGAAAGAATTTCTTCCTAATATCCAACCTAAATCTCCTCTCTTCCTATTTAGAATCCTTACCCCTTGTCATATCACTACACACCCTGACAAAGTATCCCTCTCTAGCTCTCCTGTAGGCTCTGTTCAGATAATAAAAGGCTGCAATAAGGTGTCCCCAAAGCCTTCTCTTTTCCAGGCTGAACAGCCCCAGCTCCCTCAGCCTGTTTTCATAGGAGAGGTGCTCCATCCCTCTGATCATCTTTGTGGACCTCTGCTGGACCTGTTCTAACAGTTCCATGTCCTTTCTCTGTTGACGACTCCAGAGCTGGACACAGTACTCCAGATGGGGTCTTACAAACACAGAGTAGAGGGGCAGAATCACCTCCCACAACCTGCTGGTCATACTTCTTTTGATGCAGCCCAGGATACCATTTGCTTTCTGGGCTGCCAATGTGCACTGTTGGCTCATGTTGAGCTTCTTATCCACAATCACTCCCAAGTCCTTCTTCTCCGGGCTGGTCTCCAGCCATTCTCTGCCCAACCTGTATTTGTAGCTAGGATTGCCACATCCCAGGTGCAGGACCCTACACTTGGCTGGGTTGAACTTCATGCGACTTGCATTAGCTCACCTCTCAAGCCAGTCCAGGTCCCTCTGGATGGCATCCCTTCCCTCCAGCATGTCAACTGAGGTTGGTGTCATTGGCAAACTTGCTTAGGGTACATCCTATCCCACTGTCCATGTCTCCAAAAAAGATGTTAAATAGTATTTGTCCCAGTACTGACCTTTGAGGGACACTACTTGCCACCAGCTGCCACTTGGATATTGACCTGTTGACCACAACCTTTTGAGTGAGGCCATCCAGCCAGTTTCTTATCCACCAAGTGGTCCATCCATCAAACCCATGACTTTCCAATTTAGAGACTAGGATGTCATGCAGAACAGCGTCAAATGCTTTGCTTTGTTACTACTGTCCTTTTAATGACTAGAGGGAAAAAGACACCCCTGGAGATCATTCATTCTGATCTTAAAATAGGTGTCTAATATGACCAAACCCAAGAGACTTCCATTGACTACAGGAGGAGTTTAAATGACTGGCTTAGATTTAACGACTAAGTTTCAGACAACTAAAACTAGAGATCAGTCCCACCTCCCAAAAACACAAGAAGGTCCACTGATACAAGTTAAAATAAGCAGCTGAATTCTTCCAGATGAAAGTGGTCTTAGTCATTCCATAAGCTATAAGTAACCAGAGTGTTCTGAGGTCTTGAAGGCAGCTGTACCCCTGACTATGCTTCGTACCTTACCTCTGTAGTCAGAGGGAAAGTGTAGGTGCCGTAGAAGGTATTCAGAGGGTTACCATACAGTAAAAAAAGAGGAAATCATATGGAGACAGAATGACCCTCTGAAGGCCTGCAAAGCCCCAACATGGCACCATGCATGGAAGCATGTACTTAATTTAATGGAGGGCTTCATAAGGAGCCCAAGGAAAAAGATTACTAAATTAGGCAGACTGGGTCCTAGCCCAACAGTGCTCAGTAGAAACAGTTAGTCTTTACTTTCTTATATTCACCCTTGATTACACCACCATGACATAAATATTGTTTTTATAGCTGAATTATCAACCCCTTAAAATCTCTGTTCCAATAATGGGATTGGTGACAGCACCTCAACCATAATAATATAACAGTGCCATTATCATTACAGGAACAGATCTTACAGCAAGGCAGAGTGGTACACTCATTAATTTCCTTGCCTGATGCAGCCAGGATTCAGATACGGCTCTGAGTCTGGAGGTCAGAAGTCGTATCAATCTGCTCCATAAATGTTGACTTTAGCAAGATGCAATGTCCTAAGGGGATGGCAGAGAAAAGCTTATGTGTTCATGCAGTGACCCTGAAGTAACAAATTGAAAATGTTAATATTCATTTAAATAATCTCTCTGTAAATTATTTTTTTTTTAGCATAACGGTGATTAAAAAAATCTCGGGAAAATTCATATATTAACATCTGATTAACAGATTTAGAAGTGGATTTGTTGCTGTTACTGCATTTAGAAAGTTTGCTTGTAGAAGGGTACCATATTTACCAAAGCTTGTTATTGCTTACAGAATAGGTTGCTTCAATATCCTTACTTTAGAATGTACTGTCAACACTCAAGGACATGATTTTTTATCTTCTGAGGTTTAACTTACAGTTCCCTTCTTGCTTCAGGAATTTGCATTCTCTGAAAGTTTGTGCATTTAAGCAGACTGTGAGACAACTCAGAGTTTGGACATCAATCCATCATCAATTAATTTTTAGCTTGCTGTGTGACTTCAGCAATGATTACATGACACATATCCTTTTTCTTTTTATATGGTGGTAATGAATGAAGAGGCAGCCAAATACCACCATGATATAACATTATACTGTTTGAATAAAGATATACATTGGAAAAATTAGTGAACATTAAACAGCAGCAGTAAAGATGACAAACTTCATAATATACATATTTTTCTTGCCTTCTCTGTGCTTTGCCTACAAGCCTAGAGTAGCTGCAGTTAACTTTTGCTAGACCACTACTAACTGACTAAAGTTCACAAGCTTGATTACCCTGAATGATCAAAGATGAAATCCAGTTGAAAGCTGTATTAATGTATGTAGTTGTTTATTTATTGATGAAGGTTGTTGTTCTTGGGAGCACTGGAAATATCTTTCACTAATTATTCTTGCGTTTCCTGTTCCAGTATGTTTACAGCTTAACATATAAATAGCAATTAATAAAACTAATTCTAGATGCTCTTTCCCTGTTTTCCCTCATCATTTTAACAAAGTTTTAAAGTGGAAATATGTACAAATCCACATAGACTGTGCCAGCTTGTTTCACTACTGGTTCAAGTTTATCTGTTGAAAATATTATATAGAAAAATTTCCTGAGAAAATTACTCAAAAAACAGTGTACATACAAATGGGACTCAATCAACACAAAACTTGAGGCTACTTGATTTTTTTTCTAGTGTAATGTATTACTAACAAAACAACTATTGCTTTCCTACACGAAGCAACACAATACCCTTGTTCTGCCTCCCCTGCTCTGCACCATGAGCTCATTATGCACATTTCAAAAAGCTGGAAGACCTTCAGGAGACCTTCTAGAGAGCAAAATGCTTTGGTCTGTTCCTCTAGGACAAAGCACGTGTGAAAACAAGCTGAGAGGTTGATTATTGCTGCCTGTCTTTTGGTAAAACCTGGATTAGAGGCAGTGTAGATGATTTTGGCCGCTGACTGAAATGGTCTTTGCAGTTAATCATCCCTGGCTTGTGAGCCAGCCCAGCCCAGCTGCTTGGATCAGCTCTTGGACAGGTAACAGGGAGGCAATCTAGACACAGTGAAACATGAAGTAATGATCATTATAGAAAATGAATGGGGAAAAAAGAGAATATCCCTCATATGTAAATCTGATAACATCATCACATGATTAATGTTGGGTAGTTTGCTCGTTTTGTTTTCTTTCAAAGATGTCAGCACTGGCAATTGGGAACCATACAATAACAAATCAATCCTATTGTTCCCGAGTGTAATTAGGCACTAATATTTTAAAAAGACTGAGATGGTGTTTTCTAGAAATACTGTCATATTTTAAATTGTCATATTTTCAATACTTACTGCAAAAAACTCAAGGACCTTAGAATGCAAAGACTACATATGTCAAGCTGCATCTTAAACACAGCACACTGGAGATTAGAAAGTAAAAGTGCATTTTTTTTTTCTTTTTAACATGGACACAATAATTTTTTCTTCCTTCAAGCTCTCCTTTCTCCCTGAAGTTAAAATACTTTTAACTAAAAATTAACAATAAGAAGTTTATCACTATGCAACCATCACACAGGCATAAAACTTCCACCCACAACAGTGATGTTGAAGGGAAGCAACATTGTCATTAAGAAAGTATGTCCTTAAGTGTCAGGAATGAAGTCTAGAAAATTAAATTACAGACAAGCTGAAGCAGGAAGAGCAGCCAGAATGAAGTTTCTCAGAACAATGGACAGGGACAATGGAGAATCAAATCACTGTAATAATACCTATTTCTGCCACAAGGAACACAAAACAGTTTACATAATTCAGAAGTATTCCATGAGCAGAAAAAGTGCAGTGCCCTGGGTAAGAAAGGAAAAAAAAATAAAATTGTCTATGCTTCTATGCTTTGGAAGGATTTGTAGATGTAACTTCTTCCAGCATTAATGTAAAAATTCTGAAATCAGGTACCAAAGGTCAACATGGTAGTGCTGGCTAATACACAGAAAAATAGAAAACTGGTTTCCCCAAATTAAATAACATCTCAGAAGAGAGAATGATGACTTGATACACAACTTCAATTGCTTTTTCTGGTTTTTGATTAAATTAAATGGGTTGCTGAGATTCCTTCAGTAACTTTTATAGTTCTACAATGAAATGATGTGGAAATTAGAGCACCAATTTCTCCATCATGAGCAAAAAATAGAAGATATGAAAGAATGATGACAGTAGATGAAGAAAAACTGTGTGCAGGAGTGAACTGTAGGGTGGTGTTCAAATTTTTTTTATTTCAAATCCATAATGTAGCCAGAAAGCACTTAATAAATTAACTACTTCCAAGCAAAAAATTCAACCAGATATATTCCTACAGCAATAAACAGAATTATAATGGCCCCTTAGTTATCCAATAATCTAATAAAACTTAAAATAGATTTAACATTTCTGGTTTTAATTATTCCAAGTTTAGACACCACTCTTGACAGGGAAAACTAAATTTTGTAGAATAACTATGTTATCATACCAAACCTTCATTATGATGACCCTTTACTTGCATTAAAATATTCAAAGCCCGGGTAACATAGAATCAGATTGCTGATCATGTTTTTAACTAGGTTCCATGAAGTTCATGTAAAGAAAAATTACCAAGTTTTGCAAGTATCTATTACACCTTAAATAAATTCATGATGCATGTTGAATTATGTGTCTATAACTATATGCACAGCTGGAAATATGTCAGGCTCTACTGGATAGTATCCAACTTAACTATATAATTACCTAACAAAAAAATGACTTACCTTGCATTAATGGGAGCTTTTCATGATTTATTGTTTGTACACACACTCCACTACTAATGTACATGTACCTCACAGGAGATAGCTCAAAGATTTGAGGTTAGTGGTATCCTTTCTGTGCATACACGTGCCAAATCTTTGTATTTGAAGGGAAAGGTTTACAAGAGCTTGCAGTAACCACACCCCGGTTGCCCACTGATCCCAGATATGGAGCCATGCAAGGCTACAAGACAAGGATGGATACTGCATTAGCTATATGATGTGAATAAAGCCAGCATGCCTGAGAGAACTCCTGTTACTCTAAGATGAGTAGCTTTTTCTCTTGACAGCCACCCATAAGTGCACATCCCAATTAGTAGGGCGTTTCATCTGAGGGTGTAGTATCAGAATACCAGAAAAGCAAGCAAAGAACCACAATGCTGAATAATGCCCTGGAGGGAGACATTCCACAAAGGATTATGTGACCATTAGAAATAGGAATACATGTCCGTATGTTTGTTTCTTGCCTGCAGTTACAGTGGCTGCTGTTTCATCCTTCATACTTCATCCTTCAACTGTATCCTTCATACAAGGACCAGTTTTATACACCTTCTTTCAGATAAATTTAAAAACATAGCCAAAGCAATGAAAAAAACCCTTATGCTCTCCTTTATCTCACTAGTTAGGCAACCAATGCTCTTACTGTATTGAGGGCCAGGTTTAGGCAACTTTCCTCCTCATTCTGAATTCTTCTATGGAAGATAATAAAATGAAAGAAACTCAATTTTTACAAGTTCTGTGGACCCTGTCCTGTGACAGAACAGCCTTTGGCTTGTTTTTCCTCCATTGGTGAGAAGGAGTGTGTCCAAATGAGCACTTCCTGTGTTCTTCAAGCCGCAGTTTTCTAGGAAAGGTGTGGAAACCCTCTCTCGGGTACTTTCTCCTACAGCGGCTGACAGTTTGCAGTTGGAGCTTTGCAGGCTCCTTTTTTTCCTTGCCTTTTTGCCAAAGGCTGATCCTATCTTGGCTGCAGGGGTTGGAAGCCAGTCTGCAGGTTTAGTCTTTCTGCAGTCATCAGGCAGGTAAGCTCAAAAGCTGAAGCACATGGAAGCTAAACTAGTCCCCAGATATATTTTTTCCTTAATTAATTTTTTTTCTTTTTTTTCTCAAAACTCTCATTGTGCTTCCATTTCTTTAACAGAGTAATATAGAGAGTTCTCTTGTGACTAATTTCAGCCCTATAAAATTTGCTCAATTACCAGAAAGTGGCTTGTAGGAGAGTGGAAATTGTGTCTGTATTCAAAGGCATTTAGTTCAAATCCTACTGAAATTCTATTTTTCATTTAGAAGTGCCTTAACCTCTCCATCAATTACGTTGCCAGTTCTACCTTTTTAAAGCAAGAAGTGGATAGGCAGAAGAAAGAAAGGTCCAAAAAATCTGTCTTCTTGATCACATTGAGCAACTATATCTTCAGCTGTAATCCCCAGAAAAATCCTTTTGCTATTGTCAC
Organism: Pedionomus torquatus; assembly: GCA_013398155.1. Lineage (NCBI taxonomy): Eukaryota > Metazoa > Chordata > Aves > Charadriiformes > Pedionomidae > Pedionomus > Pedionomus torquatus. Next base: position 477,324 of record VZRU01005779.1, read on the forward strand.
TGTTATTTAAAGACAGATATGGACTATGGACAAGATGCATTTTCTTCAGAGAGATTCAGTCTGTATTAGTTATCTTTAACCCACGAAGGCAGGACAGATATATACTATGAAACATTTAGACCACTTCAGAAGTTTTTAAAAATATTACTTACTAGTTTTCTTCCAAGGCATAGATGCATTTTGAGCACAGAATACAGCAGACACAATTAGTTCAGCCAGAGGGAAGCTTAATGTATAAGACCAACAGGATTTGGCTTGTTATGAACCAGATAACTTAAAAAAAAAAATAAAATTGATGGCTTTGTGACCAAAAAAGTAAGAAACAGAAAGAAAACTCTGAAAATCTTGTGATTAAAACACATTACAAAAATAAATTGCCTTAAAATTTGGTGTTGTTGACTTTAAAAATATTTTCTGTTCTGGCTCAAGGCAAATTCCACAGGCTGATTACAAAACCAATGAAAATAAGATGCTGACACAATGTCAACTTTAGAGTAATAATTGCACTGCTATAATAATCTACTTAATTGTTGTTTATTGTAATTAAAATCTCATGGCACACCAGAGTTGCAATTTTCTTTTCCATGTCAGCAAGGTTTCCTTTTATAGAACAGTTTGCCCAAAGCAACCAGTGATGTTACTAGACAGACATTAATCAAAGGACCTTACAGAGCTACACCTGGTATCCTTGAGGCAAAATGTTTGCCACAAACCCTACATAAATCGGAGAACAGTGGTTATGGGGGCATTGTTGTGCTTGAAAGCAAGAATTTTACAATTCATTTTTAAGTATCTATTATATGAGGGAATATTCATGAGCCAATATTACTCACTTAATGACCAAAATACCTCTCATTGAGAAGACTGACAGCTAATTATAATTAACAAGACCAATAATTTTCCCATATCCATTTTCCAGATGTTAATGTAAACTAGATTGACAACACAGATAGACATAACAAAGGAGTCCAAGAGAATTCATTTGCACCTGCTCAATACCAAAACATCACTGAGGTCAGCAGAAAATTCAGAGTTTATTTTAAGATTTTGATATGTTGAAATGACATCTGGCCTCAGTGGAACATTGAGGGCAAACTCAATGAAAATTTAAACCACCAAAGAAATCTTTTCAAAAAAGAACCCTAAAGATAATTAATATCACTTCTACATAGTACATCAGTAATGCTGAAGCTTAATGTGAAATAAACACTTGAGTCAAGTTAATCTGATGCTAAGATGATTGGGCAATTTATTACAGCTTAAGAAGGACATTGCCACCAGAACAGGAAATAAAGGTTTTAAAACTTAGTGTAATTATTTTCAATCAGAGCTGCTTTCAAGGTCAAATGTTTAGTACTAGCCATTATTTTCTCTCTGCTAACTTTGGCAGGTGTTTCACATGTCTCATCCATAAATAATTAAAGAAGTAACTGCTGTATCAGCTTAACCTTTGGAGAAAAAGTTGAATGAAGGTAAAGATTTTATTTGGTTTTTAGTTTCCCCAAAAGACAGTAATATAGCTTTTATCTGGTCTACAGTTTATCTGCCTACTGCTCTCTAACTCAACAATATAAACATTTCCTAATAAGCTTTCTTTGTGATTTATTTTCCCATTTGGACCATACTCAGCTACTTCAGCAAATTGAGACAAATAGTGAAACCAAAAGCTTTCTGTAAATGCAACCTGCTAACACAAAAGAAATTAAATGGAATTTAAGCTGCTGGCAGGCAAGGATGAAGCAATATTTGATGTGTTTTTTATCGTACTAATATTGTAACTATTTGAAATGAAGCAATATTGGAAAGAGAGTGGAGGTATTAGGTTTGTTTTCCATTTGCTTACTGCTATACAAAGGACTGTATCTAGTAATGTCTTTATATTAGTCAGATATTTATATCAGACTATACATCATAGTCTGGAATATTGCCATAAAAGAAGACCAAAAATAAGTGAGGGAAACAAGTTATAACAAGCTGTACTGTTAAATTCAGAAAAGAGTATTACTTGCTGAGGATCAGCAGCTTACTCTAGAGTGTTGATGTCTTCTGTATGAATCATATTTGCCTTATCAGATCACAAATTCTGTAAAAGTTCTGTATAACTAAGTAAATTAATTCCCATTAAGTAAATGTTGAAGTAGATGTTTAACACTTACTTTAAAGCAAAATAAGAGAAAAAGAGAATTATATGCTTGTTATAAAAATAAGCAAAATTTTACATTTTTTTCAATTCTTTTTTTATTGTTTTGTGAGCCTGCTCATATTCAAGTAAATGTTCTTTGTTGGGATACATGTAATTTGAGGAGTTAACCCAGGAATTGGTATTTTACAAATGTTTACATGCAAATTGAGGTTGATTTTTACATATTATATATCAACACAAAGAATTTATGAAGTGAAAGAAAAGAAGCCTTCAGAATAGTAAGGGAAGTCATCCTGAATTAGAAGAAGAAATCAAGTACAACATTTAGATATATACATATACAATAGTGCTTTAATGGGAAAAAAAAATAATAATAATTAAAAAAAATTCTTTCAGCATGGGTATAAATATATGACAATTAAAGACCAAAAGACAAATTCTGTGAAACAAAATATATCTTTTTTAAAAGTGCTTTTGAAAATTTTGTACAGCACTACGTTTACTGAGGCTCTGAATCAGCAAAACAACTAAGCAACTTCGTAATTACAGAACTTGTACTCCTTATTGAAATGCAAAAAAATTACAGCTATATCTCTCTCCTAGGACCTCTCAGCCTTAAAAGCCTACTCATTCTGTTTGCTTTTGATCATTTTAAAATTACTCAGATTTTTTTTTTTAATATGCCATTTTACACACAAAAGTAGATGTCTAGTCCAAGTCTTTTTGTACTAACTTCAATCCTAGATTATTTTCCAATGTTTCTCAATCTCATAATTTCTTGTTGAGCCACGTTTAATGTATTTATGTAAGATCTGGCTACTCACGAAGCAACTATATCACACCTAATCCCCTATTATAATAACAACATCAACAACAACAAAGAGTCGAAAAAGAGTGGAGAAGGCTTATCTAATAAAAAATTTAAATCTGCACAATTTTTTTGCCTAATTACCTTCAGCTAAAAATGAAGCAGAGAAGTTGTTTAAACCTTTCTCTTGGCTATGGTCACAAATGAACAATGTTCACTCTTACAGACATTTAATGGGCATAATAGCTTCACTGCTGCACCATAGTAGTTGGTTATTACTAACTATTAAACCAATTACTGAAGACTGACTTTTAAAAACTAACTCTTGTACATAGTACTATAAAAATAAATACGTACTGGTTCACATTACAGCAGCCATTGGGGAATACATGTTGGCATACCGCTGTCTAGATTCATTAAAAAACCCTCACATTAACATAGTGTCTGCTGACTAATGCTGTAGGATGCAGTACAATTCCAGTCTTCAGGATAGGGTCAAATGCAGAACCTTATTTTCACATCTTCCCTCTCTGGGACATGATAATTTAGAAAGCAGCTTGCTTTGCCCCAGGAAAAAGAAAGAAAAAAATCATACTCAAGAGTTTTCAAATGTCATTCCTTAAAAATGTTTTCTTAATTTAGAATGAAGTCCTCAAATTAAACTGAAAGGTGTATTTTGGTAACAATGTCTAGAAGGATGTGAGATCCCTGAAGAAATTGCTCCCATGTGGAAGACTTGCAATTTTTCTGCAAAGCCCTTAGAGTTGCTCTGTAACCTGAAAGCATGTAACACTTTAAGCTTTCAAGACTGGTACAATGCAGAGGCAAAATATGCTAAAACACTTTAACAGAATTACACTTTATATTGCTACTGGGGAATTGGTAGTCATAGATGACTTACATCTTTGTTGTCTTTTTCAGTCACATCAACAAATCATGGACTAGAAAATACAAATTAGCCAGTATGAACAGACCTTATCTATGTGGAAGATCCTGAATTCTGATGATAAAAGACCACAAGGCTCTCACAAGACTGAAAAGGCAGAGAAAGAAGTTCTATCATCAGCTCTACAACATACCACTTGAAAAAGAGGATCCTTGGCTCTATAATAATATATTTGCAGTAGTCCATCAAAATAGAAACTACCTGCTTCAGCTTGTCCGCAAAGCAGTGCAAAGCCTCTTAGCTTTTCCTTGCTCACTAGTTTCCTGGCTTTCCTATTCTTCCAGCTCTGCTGGGAAACCACAAGCTGTGCAGCTGTAAACAGCTGGATGCCAGGTAACAGAAAATTCCATGCCCACTATGAGAAACCTAAATCTTTATGTATTCTAATAGGAGATTCTCTTGGCCATAAATCTACTTAATATCTTCAGCTGATGGTAAAGAGAGGTTAGAGGGGAAGGCTGAAATCCATGTTTTAACTTCTGAGTTAATCTTAACTTCTAGAAAAAACTTATCTGTGAACAGATATAACCTAGCTATAGTCCTGTCTTTAGTCCCACCCTGCAATGGCACCTCTCCAGTCCCTCAGAAGGGAAATCATTTTGTCAATGTCTTCCAATTCAAAGCTTCTTTATTTTGTCTAATCCCAGATGTCATATCTTTCCAGTGCCATGGAAGAGCAGAATATTTTTACATCATATTTTAGCAGATGGAATCCACTCCAGCCAAATTTATCACTGCCAGATGGCTGACCATTATTTACTGATGAAAAGTTAGACACAGATAAACTTTAGTCAGTTAAAACAGCCAAATTTTCTGTGAAAATGGCAGGGTAGATCTTCCCTCATCATTTTCAGCACCACCACCAGATCATCAACATCCACTAGGTCAATCTCTAGCAGTAAATCAACAAACCTTCACGTAAGATTGTAACATCTGAACTGAATTGCAAGATTAGCCAGCAAAGGATTTAGGCTTTTGATACTGCAATTCATAAGAAATATACTAATATATCTTAGAGTGACACTAATCCTATACTTGAAATTAATCAATTCTTTCAGTGTTTGCAAGACAAAAGCCTCATGTTCAAGGGGGCAAATGCGCAATGGAGGGCTAACGAGTTTGCAGGTGATACAGATACAAGAAATGTATTACATACGTGATTTATCGGCTATTTTCTTAGTCAAGGAATAAGAATATACTCTGGATGTAGAAAGCTTACATGAAATGAAAATTTCAGTAATTGGTTCTGCTTTTGAAGATGGTGTTAAATGATACACTCAAAGAGATTTAGAGAAGCAGAAAGGAAAAGTACAATGAAAAACAGACCCCAGAAAAGCGGATAACTCTGAGATGATGATTCATGGACCTGAGACAGACAGCAAACATGAACTCCAACAAGAGATGTGATTCTGCAAACAATTTGTAAACTGCTGTGTAAAGCAATGTTGCATCACAATTCCCTGAAATACTTCTAAATGAAAAATAACAAACAAATGACAAAAATGTTGTAACACCAGTGCGAGCTTTATTACCCTCTCCATCTTTTGTCTGTAAAAGATAGGATCTTCTTTTAAAATTCTTTTCCTCTATAAGAACTACCATATACATCCTACCAGTAATGCACCTATCAACTGTCTCATTTCACAGAACGTTGTTTCTCAGAATGTCATATGCTAGCTAATGTAATTTTTAAAAAGCTCATCTATTTTCCTACTCTAATGAGAGTAAATGCACATAGTATAATTATTTGTAATTTTTCATGAATGCATTTTAAATGACAATATAAATTTACCTTTCAATATAACTGGAATCCAATGTTTTGATTCCCAGTTTGTCAAAATGTGTCTTTATATTAGAAAGGACTAAAATTTACAGGGGGCCTAAATCTTCATGCCTCCCCAGCTACCAACTACCTGCCCAGGTGATAAACGGATTTCTTTCTGGAGGTTACCATTGTCCATTTTTCTGGTATTCTTACACTTTTACCTGGAAAATCTGACACCCAACACTGACCAGGTCAATGAGCTGTACTAGTAGGACTGACTCAGTGTGCATTTCAGTATTACACTCTGCTTAAAGTTAGAGTATGTTTTCCCAAACTACATGGTATGCCGATAGCACAAAGAAAAACAGCTCTGCAAACATTTAATGAGAAATTTACACCCTTTTCAGAAGTGTGCAATAACAACCTCTCTCAGAAAAAAGAATATAAATTACAATCAAATATCTGATCTATTAAGATCATTTCTACCATCAAATTAAAAGATCAGACACAACATGCACAGTCATAAATGAAATATATATGAGAAATATATTCCATCTTTATTGAAATATATGTATATTATGTAGCCAAGTGTAGGGTCCTGCACATGGGATGTGGCAATCCCAGCCACAAATACAGATTGGGTGGAGAATGGCTGGAGAGCAGCCCTGAGCAGAAAGACTTTGGAGTGCTAATGAATGAGAAGCTCAACATGAGCCATCAGTGCACACTGGCAGCTCAGAAAGCCAACCGTATCCTGGGCTGCATCAAAAGAAGCGTAACCAGCAGGTCACAGGAGGTGATTCTGTCCCTCTACTCTGTGTTTGTGAGACCCCACCTGGAGTATTGTGTCCAGCTCTGGAGTCCTCAACATAGAAAGGACATAGAACTGTTGGAACACGTCCAGTGGAGGGCCACAGAAATGATTAGAGGGATGGAGCACCTCTTCTGTGAAGACAGGCTGAGGGAGCTGTGGTTTTTCAGCCTGGAGAAGAGAAGGCTCTAGGGAGACCTTCTAGCAGCCTTCCAGTATCTGAAGGAAACCTGCAGGAGAGCTGGAGAAGGGTTCTTTGTCAGGAGCTGTAGTGACAGGACAAGGGGCAAGGGCTCTAAATTGGAAGAGGGGAGATTTAGATTAGATCTTAGCAAGATATTCATTTCTGTGAGGGTGGTGAGGCACTGGAACAGGTTTCCCAGAGAAGCTGTGGATGCCCTATCCATGGAAGTGTTTAAGGCTGGACGGGGCTTTGAGCAAGCTGGTGTATTGTGAGGTGTTTCTGTCCACGACAGGCGTTGGAACTCAATGATCTTTGAGGTCCCCTCCATCTCTAACCATTCTATGATTGTATGACATTATCCTCATTGGCGAACAATGAACCGAATATTACACAAAAAGAACAATAATCATAGAGCATTAAAAGGTCTTATTTTTTCCCATCGTCTTTAACAGTTCATCACTATTTTAAAAGTAAAATAACTCTTTCCGTATTTTTTAGCTGCACTTTAGCCACTTTTTCTTCTGTGAAATGCCAGATGTAGGAAGTCTACAGTACAGGTAGCCATAACTCCATATAAAGACATGTTTTAGGCAATATGACAGAAGAAACTGAAAGGATTTCCACTGATTATGAAAAATATACTTTCTCTTTATATCTCTCCTGTGAAGATTAGATTCCAAGTGCGTTAGAGGGAACAGTCTATTCTAGTCACTCCTTTCTTTGTTTCCTATGTTCCTTTCTCTGGATTGTCTGTTTCTAGTTCCTCTAAACAGCACACAAATAAAATTTTACATCAGCTTATAATCACACATACTTCAAATTTAAGATATGTACAGGCAAAAGGTTAAGGTGATACTTTCAGATCTATTGATAAAGATGTATGTGCAATTAGAGATGTGGAACACTGTAGAATTACAGACATATCACCCTTTCTACACACATTCCCACAAGTAATGCTTAAAATTTACATACTTTTTACATACATACTTTGTGTATGGGAATGTCCCCCAAAACAGCCAGGAGGGAAGTTAGCACTAGTTCATTGTAGTCTTAATTCAAGTTTTCATGTCATTTGTTTCTACTGTTGACCTTCAAACAGGAAACAAGCTTTGAATCTTCAGCACCATGAACATACTTCCGTCATTTAATGAACGGGATTAACAAAATTGCCAGGAAAAGGGTGCACCAAAAAGACTAGGAGATCTCAGCAATTTAGCAAGCATCAGGATCCTAAACTTTCTTCCTCCAGATCTGTGGTCACAGACAAATACTTCCACTATTAGCTCTAGACTGCAGCAAATGAAAGAAATAAGACCTTATGCAAAAGCAGCAACAAATCAATTGTAATTAGTACTGTCAGGTTGCCTACATATAGCATCTGCCTCCATATTACAGTTATGGTGTAATATATCCTCCCCTATTAACTGGTTCAAGGTTGAATCTAAAAGTTAATATCTATATCTAATTGATATCAAAATAGTTAAACTGGATTGTTCAAGAAACATTTTAAGAATCATGGAAATATCGCTATGAATTGATCACTGATAAGAAACTCTACCTTCCCCAAATACTCAATTTTCTCAAGCACAGTTTTTTTGGCGAAGAACATAGCAGTTCTTATTATGATGATATAAGGCACGCATGATCAGGAAAGTTGCTTTATAATTCTGAATGAATGTGCTCAAGATTATTTTTCTTGCCCACCTTCCCTTGACTTTAGCAAGTAAAATTAATTCAGCCATATGCTGAAATGTAAAGAATACCGCAATAGTAACGTACTGGAGAAATGCTGTCACAGAAGCCTTTCCTGATGTTTGTGATGTTGCACCACCAGTGGGCATTTATCTCAGTTAGGCAGACAAGAAGGTTGTATCTGCCGTGTAAATGTACCCATATTTACTTAGCTAGAAGTGAGATAATAACAAAACACAGAATCAAAGTATTCACTTGTACTGAAGGCAATGCTTTTAATTGTCAAAGAGTGATATTTCAAACTTTAAAACTAAAATGGATGTCTAGGACAGGATTAGACACTATAAAATAAACCATTTTCATTTCATTTCTAGGCAGAGCTACACAGAGCTAAGACATTCAATATTATTCAAAATGAAATGACATGTAATATTCTCTTTTACTTGCTGTCTGTGAAGCACCAAAATGTAAAATTTAAGTAATAACAGTGAATCTTTTTTTTTTTTTAATGGTATATGTAACTATATCAAGAAATTCAACCCCCAACTTTAGCTTAATTAAATTTAGACTTTCAATAAGGAAATGACTGCTACACACAAGTAATAGCAGCCAGTTCAAACATCAACCTTAGGGTAACTTATTTCTTGAAAAAGTAGTTTAAGCTGAAATTTCAATTTCGTTGTTTATTTTATAAGATAGCTTTTTACTACAACACTTCAATGCTCTGTGGAATATATTTTCACAGTAAAAGATTGCTAGATCAAGCCTATGTTTAACACTCACACTTTTCAAGATGCGTATTATCAAAATAAATGTTGTAATGGAATCCATTTACAAACTTTAATAAACAACTCACTCTGGAGGGAAGGAAAGTACATGCAAAGCCACATTCCTAAAATGAAGTCTGCAAGGCCAGTAAGAATTACTTTCACCTGAATATCAAATGAGATTCTGAAAATTGTAAATTGGCTTCACCCATTATTTTTATGTGCAGTAATAAAGTGTGTGTTAGTGCTATACAGGCAATTAATACAACAGCACTGGCTTGTGAGAATTTCTTCGTGCAAGCAGGTCTATGTATTTTCCTTTAGTACTGAACCCACACTTTTCCACAGGTTCATTTTCTCTTTCCAGTTGAGGAACGTCAGTTTGCACAATTTATTCTTCTATCAAAATAAAAAAAACCCAAACCTTCTTTACAGAGTGGAAAGAGCCCTAAAGTTCTCTATCTCTTTAAGTTATTCTTTGGCAACATCTTCAGTAACAAGTAGAAATTGATCTGTGAACCAAAACACTTATTGCCGAGAATCATAATCTTGTGTGTTTTGAGGGCCTTTATTCCAACAAACTCTTCTCTGGACCAGTTGATTGACAACCACTAGCATTTGGAATGCATTAGGAGAGATTCTGGAGACCATCTTTTGATTTAGTTTCACACAGAAGGTGTTCACATAAAATGCTGAAAGAATATCTTGTGAAAGAGAGCCCAGACTGTGGGAATGACTGAAGTCATTAAGAAGCAGACTAGCCTGATCCAAACTAAAATGGTAATGCAAATGTACCCTATAACCACTCTACCGTCATTCCTAAAATAACTCTTTCTCAAGGGTCTATCAGAGCTTCCTCACTTTGTGGTGCAGCTTGTTCTCTTGAGAGTGGAAGGAAAGGGTACAATTTCACCTCAACGTCTTAAGGAATGTGATGGTAAAATAATGAGCAGTCCAGCCAAAGCATGCAACTGCTTTTCTATCTCTCTGGAATCCTAAAGTTTCTGAGAAAATACAAGGTGAATAAAAAGACTTCAATAATCTTTAACGGGACATTTGTGATTTTAGATCTTTCTTCTGAGTTATCTACTTCAGTGTCCTTTCTTTTCAAGCTCCCTTTCTTAAAGATGCTAGAGTAACTCCCCCTTTTATGATATTCCTCTCACTAGAGTATACAATGTTCCCTACATCCCTTCCCCACTCCTGCACAGTATGTTCATCATAGTCTACTCCATTTTAGGTGAGGAGTTCCACGTTTTCTTAAGCATTAAGCATTCATTCTTCCTGCAACCTACACTTATCCTGAATGGCTTTTTTTCAAAGCTGAAATCAAGACCAGTATAGAAGCCTGCTATAGTGACTTACTATTTATGTTGTTCTTCAGGAAAAAACATTAACTACACCATTTCTATCAGATTTTGCACTTGTTCAATTTCAATTAAATTGATGTGCATGCTATAGGGTACTACAGACCCCTTAAAAATGCATACAGAAGAGATAATTAACTATTCAAATCTGCACAATTTTAAAGGTATTTCTACAGACACCTATTATATTTCTATTGAATTTTATAGGTTAAATCCTTATGAAATCCCACTGTGGCCCTGTGTTCTAGGCAATAAAGCATAATGCACAGCATATGTAAGGTTTGTGTTTAATGGTTTGAGAGAAACAGAACTCTTTATAGAAATCTTTAATAAGGCTTCTGCATCTCTCCTCCTATTATCCCGAAGGGCTGCTAAATTATGGTGCACTGAAAAAAACCTGACATGCATAAATTTTTAGCCACCCAACATCCTCTGTTTACCAGTCTTCTTCTGGCCTTGTCAGTTTTGCCCAAACACTGCCAGTCACAGGCTTTTGCCAGTGGCTGCTAAGCTATTTCTGCTTCAGGCATCTTTGCCCACCGAGGTGGTGGGCTTTTAAAGCATATCCAAATTCTTTAACATTAACTTTTCAGCACACATGGGAACAATGTTTTTGGATGTTCTAGAGACCCTGCAGAATATTTAAAGCATAGCAATGAAAAAACATAACCTCCTTCTCCCCTTAACATGGGCAGCATTGGATTATCTATATTGTTACAATATATATCACACTGATGAATATCTGCTTAGATTCCTTAGCCCAACATCTTTCTGATAGCATGACAAAAAAGAAAAACCACACTCTTTTTTTGTTAAAAGTTACAGCCATATCTGCCAACTACAGAAAATGTTAATCTGAATGATTTTGTCACATAATTTCTTCTAAGAAGGAAAAAGGATACAAACAGGTAAAATTAAGGACATTTTCTGTCAAGAGCATAAACACTGATTCACATTTCCAAAAATAACATGTGGTGGAGAAAAACACATAAATCTTGAAAAAAAAATAAGACCACATACAAAAAATAAATACTTCAGAACATTTTAGATCATGTGCATGATAAAGCTGTTTTCCTAGACAGACAAAGTGTGAAATTCTTGTCATGGTTCTCAGTCTAAATAATTTCAGCAGGTCACCATTCAGCATGTAGCCTGGAGCAGAGATCTCACTGAAGTGCTTACCATGTTCTACTACACAGAAAATATTTCCTCTTGTCCAGCATTTTCCCCTGATGAAGCAAAAGATTAATAGGATTAGATCCCTTTCCTTGGATCAGTTTGGCAGTCGTTCAACCTCTGTGCAGCTTGTGAACGTTGTACTGTTTTTCAAACATTTCTCCTTTCATTATTCCTCCTTTGATCGGCTTTGTGTCTCCCAGTGTCCCTCCCCCTTCTTTGGCCCTTTAAAGAATGACATTGCTTTGAAAACACCTGAAGACATTCTGAATGTTGTATGTCTCACATTGGCTTCTGCTTGAGGGAAAAAGATTAAATACCCACCCAACTGCCAAATCCCTCTCTGTAAAAAAATATTTTAACAGCATTCTCCTGTGAATATGACACTTTTGCATATTCCTGACTTCTTCCTACCTTATTTTTATCCACCTTTTAATGCATGTATGCTTGTAAGAATTCATTTTCATAATGGGGTGCTAGGGCACCAGCAATTAAAGATAAAATGTAGCAACACTTTCACTTATAAGGGACACAACAATTTTATTAGCTGCAAAGAAACTTCCCCATTAAGATTAACAAATGCACAAAAGAGGGATGAATTTATCTGGACTGTGCTCCTGGAGACTGATGATATGGGAGTCAGCTCCTGCCCATCAGTCTCACAGCTGTGTGAGCACAACCCCACAGCCTGACTAACATTCTCTTCTCCCAGTAGAAAAGGCAGAGCTGATACCCATGTACACAGACACGTGCCACTAACTTCTAACCAGGAACAAACTCTCTGAGACATAATTGCAAGAAAATAAGGAGACATGGACTCCAGACTTAATGACAGATATACTGTGTATAGACTTGATGGACCTATCAGGACACAAACAATCATTAATCCTGGATCCTCTTGATAAAATGTGTGTCCTGCAGTCCTGGTCAATGAGAAACTTCACCATTCCAGTCTTCACCCTTTGGTGGGCACCTGATCTAAATTCCAAAGTGTCTGGGTCAAGTTCAGACCTTTGGCAAGACTAACTGCCTAACCTTGTCAGTGTTTAACTGTGGTTCATATTCCTATTTCCACCAATGTGCAATAGCAGGATGATTTTAGGCATTTCCATTACCCAGATGTTGTACAGGTCTTGAAGTTATGAAAGGTACTGTGCCAAACAGTGCTTCACACAGTGAGAGTACTGTACAAATAACAATTAAAAGTATGTTCTTATTTCATTTGGCTATGCTGTTGTCTATCTGAATTGGGTTTCCTTAGGAGAGCTAATTACTTTTATGCATGGGAGCACAGACACACACATTTATAAAACATAACTAATTAAAACTGTCTTCTCTCTCTTTGTCCTTTCTATCAACATACTGTGTGCTTCTTTTTTCTCTGTGTGTCAATTCTCTGCTTTTGTACCTGAATGATAATACCGTTGTGACCTTGTGTCTTGTCTTTACTGTACCCCTTGAGATATGTTGTGGGCAAGTCCCAGAGCAAGGAATTCTAGGATGTTTCTGGAGATAGGACAAGGGGTAATGGTTTTAAACTAGAAGAAGGGAGATTTAGATTGGATATTAGGAAGAAATTCTTTCCTGTGAAAGTGGTAAGGCACTGGAACAAGTTTCCCAGGGAAGTTGTGGATGCCTCATCCCTGGAAGTTTTTAAGGCCAGGCTGGATGGGGCTTTGAGCCACCTGGTGTAGTGGGAGGTGTCCCTGCCTGTGGCAGGGTGGTTGCAACTCGATGATCTTTGAGATCCCTTTCAACTCCAAACATTCTATGTTTCTATGATCCTATGATTCTTGTCATGCCAGTGGAACCACCATTTGCAAGAAGAGCCACAGTCCCCAAATACTTTAGGTGTTTTCCTCAGCTACAGACCAGACCAGTCCAGTTTCACACAGCCACTTGAACATTTCGTTCCAATTGAAAATGGAAATAAAAGGTTGTAGCATTCTCAGTCAAAAGAGGATTAAGGCCTAATACCAGGGCCATCAGCTGGGAAGTCATCCAGCAGCTGGGGACACTGCAAATCCTAGCCTCGCGCTGACCACCCATCATGCTGATCAGGCAGGGCCTGAAGATGGGATCTTTACTTTCCAGGTAAGCTGCAGGCTCCCAGCAAAGTGTTTTCAGTGGTGGTTCTGCACTTGTAGACCACCAAAGCGTCCTTGGTTAGACTACATGTAGGTCTGACAACTGACAGCTAAATTGGCATGCTATGAAAAGGCTGTTGGATGCAATGAAAGAAGAAACCTGCAGCAATTATTTCCTGGTACAAATACTCCAGTGACAGATCACCAAGAACTTTTCAAACCTTGTCTCTCTGAATTTCAAATAATGGAGTGCAGCCCATGATGGACAGTTCCTCTGTGAATTCCTGCTGGCAGCCGGTCAGTAAAACAACCCTGATGTACACAACAAATATGATTTCTGTAGTAATATTCACATCCATAAGATTGTGTCAGACCCTAATTCTTGTTTAAATTATATATTTTAGCAGTCTCTTACGTGCCTGTATTAGAGTTAAGGACCAAGAGGACTTGGTGAATTGATTGTTAAATATTTTCTTTTCATCAGACACCTATATAGCTGAATATGACTGTGATCGGTGAAGTAGGAAATCACTGTACGCTCTTACTTGCATATTCTGACAAGGCATCACCTACTGCCAGTCATCATGGTATGAAAGAAGCAGTTTTTACAAATGAGACCACTGGTCACACATGCAGAACTTTCTCTGCTACTTGGCTAGGCAGGAATAGCCAGTCTTCAGCTTAGTTCCTTTATCTTCATTTGCACAAATAGCAGCCATTAACCAAGGAGTGAATTCAATCAGCTTGTCTCCAATGAGAGATAAAGTTGAAACCATCTGCTAGTTCTTAAAAGCAATGAGGCAAATTTTATTACAGTGATTTGGTTACTGTTGCCCTTGTTTCAGCTCACGCATTGAAGGCTTTCTCTTCTGAGAAGTCTTGCCTAAGGTCCAAAAATGAGAGTGGTATGTCCAATACACTGTAAATACCAGAAAAAAAACCTTGTGGAACTGCTGGAAATTCTTTTTCAACAGTGGCATGCCAGTCTCTTGAGTCAGGATTAGCATATATGGATAGAGTCTCCAGAAGGGTCTTGCAATGTATTAATTTTCTTTAGGACTTCCCCCACCGCCACCCTCCACCCTGCTCCCGTTCTTTTCCCATCTTGTTTGTATGATAATTTTCCTGGAATATAAAAAGTTTTTTAAATTAAAAATTAACATGAAAATTGCACGAAAATAAATTGCATGAAAATGTATATATTTAAGACAGAGTGTTTAGACATCCGCACTGCATTCACCATAGCTAACAAATTTTTAACATCAACAGATATTGATGCTGGCATCAGTATGAACATCCTTGTTAACTCTGCATTTTGAAATAATCCAAAGAGATCTGGACTTCCTTATTCCAACAGTAAATAAATGGGCAGAGCTGTGAGCTCTCTGACTTCTCATGAAAATCATAGAATCACAGAATCCTCCAGGCCAGAAGGGACCTCCAAAGGTCATCTAGTCCGACCTCCCCACAGTCGCAGGGACACCCTCAACTAGACCAGGTTGCCCAGGGCGTCATCACACCCCAAATGGCTGGATTAACTTAGGTTTTTAACTATGGTAGATAAGCAAGACCCACATGTAGTGTATACACTGTGATATATCCACATGATATGTACCTTATACTAGAATAATGTATATAACATCTTCATTACTTTTAGACAGATTAAGTAATGAAATTTTATCAAATTGGAAATCATGTGAAAAATAACATTATCATTCACATCCCCATTCAACAACAGGCTAGAAAAGTTGGAGTTGAAGTGCTGTTGCTACTTGAATGCCAAGAGGTCTACAATTCTTTCTGCTCATTAATGTGGAATAAAAATTTCCGTTTATCCTTCACAGACCTATTGCCCAAACCTAGAAGTCATGAAGCAGTTTTACAGTTGCTGGCTGCATGGGCTGGGAAGGACTGGGGGTAACAAATAGATGGGCTATACTAAAGATAAGCGTTTAGGCATAGACTCCCTAAGCAAGAATTAATGACATCTGAGAGAATTAGAAACCTAAAGGTATTTCAAGGGCTTGAAAGCTGCAACCTTGTACTACCCAAATGCTCTGACATTAAATGAACAGTGAGAACACTGCTGGTGCTAAAGTGACTTTTGCTTCTAACTATATATTTCTCTCTTTTCTAGGAATTTTTCAGTGTTAGATAAGGTTAAGCCTAAGATCAAACATTTCATTTGTTTCACCTACTTTATTCTCCCTGTCAAACTAGTGAGGAAATAAAAAATGCTTTTGTAATAAACTCACTGAACACAGCAGCTGTTCACTCTCTTTCCTGAGTGACATGGTTGTGTTAGACCATGATCAAGTCTTATTTTTCACAGTGACATTACTGCGGTAGGAAGCATTACTGTCTATTTTGAAATTCTGCCCTAGCAATACAAGCAAAAAAATACTTTTTAAACTCCTGTCTGCTACCTCTATTGTAATGTTATGACAGTCAGATTTATGGGAAGTGTCTGAAGTTCTATAACACTAATTAGCTGGCAGTCTTAGAGGCGGTCTCCTTCTGTTTTCTTTTCAATGCATGCACAATGTAAGTAATTATGCTTTGGGGTCAACTGCTCTTCAGAACAAATTTTTTAATCTGAACTTATTTTAAATTTTGCACCATACTGTTTTTCTTTTTCTTCATCATCACCAGCTCAGGCTAAAAAGTAATTAAAATCTACTGAAAAAAAAACCACCAAAAAACTAAACTTAAGTGGTTTCAGAAGTTATTTGATAATAATGGAACATTTCCATCATTTTTTCTAGACCAAGGGAAAATAAGGGAAATGCATTGCATTTATTAGACTGAGTCAACTCTTACTGGGATTGTAAATAACATAGAAATGCCTATACAAATTAAAAAGATGAAAACTGTAATTTTATTCATGGGAAGAGAATCTCTTGAGTAAAGACTTAAGCAATTTGGAGGCGGAGTTTATTAAAATAACCCCAAAACCTCAGGTCCAAAATAAGCATCTCCTGTAATAAAAAGGAAAATGGCATGTTTTATAAATGAAAAATGGATCCAATACACTGTTGCCAAAATGCTGGCTGTCTATGAAATATGGGAGGTAGAATACACTTGTAATTTAAATATGGATTAACAAAGGTCCTGATTTTTTTATTTTTATAGAGTTATTTGATATTTCCAATAATTAAAGCAGATTGCTTACTGCAGTCTCAATCTTGGCCAAAAAAAAAACCCAAAATATTTCACTCAAAAAGACACCAAATGGCTTTGTTTTCATTTCCTTTTTTTTTTTTTTTTTTTTTCCAGTGGAGGGAAAAGGTATATCATGAGTTTAAATACGAATAGAGATTTTGGTAATATTCACCCCTGTAAATGCCAATTGCTGACTATANGGAGGCACATGCAATGTTGGATGAAATAAGATCTAAGAATAAAGTATTAATTATTCAAAACAATGAAATCGGAGGAACATGATTTTATGCAGAGCAAGAATTCAACACGTGTGGCCACTAAGAATACATAAAGAGGTGAATGTATATTTTAAGATTCCAGGCTAGCACATTTTAGGAGGCAAATTAATCATTCTACCCCAAGGGATGAATTAGGTGCTTAATAATCTTAGCAATCTCTGACTACATGCTGCATGTAGGGCACAAAGATACTGATAATGTCTATGGAGCCAGAACTTTCTTCAGGTTTCAAGTTTAAATAAACCATTCTAGGCAATCATCTGTAGAAAAAAAGGCTTGAGCTGTTACAGAGCATTACATTAGCATATCTGGCTGATGTTGCAGCAGTATCAAATATCTTTCAAGAACTGCCTGTCTGGAATAGTTTTTCCTTCTTCACTAATGAAAAAAATAGTTGAGCTAAAGTACTTCATTGACTTCTGCAATCTTTCATTCTCACTGACAATTATTTGTCTTACATTGTGTGCTGTTGTGCCATAAAGGTTATGGATCATCTGTAAAGATGTGGAGTGTAGGCAAGGGACTAACGTTTCCCATTCTGCATTTATTGTATAGTTCCCGTACATGAATGGATTCTAACTTCAGATTTTTCCACACCTGAGGAACTCTACGCATTATGAACCCATTTTTAGCCAGTGTTGATTGTATGCACTTTTAATTATCTTAGACCTTTCCTAACATGCAGGTTCCATTACAAGTATTCTGGATTTTGAAAGGCAATTGTGAGATCAGAAGTAAACAGGAAATACTTCTAAGAAAAGTCATGTTAAAGGTTACTTAGTGCATATTATACATGTAACTCTTCATTTTAGCAAAACACTACATTTCCACTTTCCTTCCTTGCTTCTGACGTTTATGTACTTATATATTTACACCATTTTTTTAATCCCATTCCATTCCCCAGTGCTCAGAGTGGAGACTTCAGCTCCATTTAATACATCTATCCCTATCACTCCACTGAATTCCAGTGTCACCACTATTTTGTTTTACAGCTACTTCAGGCAAAGCTATTAGAGAGGGAAACAGAAACAGGGCAAGCCTGGCTTCCACCTGGCGACCACACAGGGACCCTCTGTCTGTGCCCATGATACATTTTTGCCTGCCAAAGGTTTAATGAATGTTCCCAAGCCCGCAGGCTATTGGGCAACCTCAGAAAATTTTAAGGAGTTCAAAATACCACAGTTAGAATTTCTGGAGTTGTACATAATAAACAATCAAGTAATTTCAAAAGTCTATGAGGAAGTCAAGTAGCCATGATGAAAACACTGGGTTATGGCTGTTTAAACAGTAACCTAAATTAAGGCCAGTAGAAACTGAGTTGTCATAGACCCATAGGACTAAAACGGACCTCAAAAAGTCAGCTAATTCACTCTGATACAAAAACGTAGGATTACTTATGCATGTTTCATTTAAGGAAGATGTTTACCTAAGCCACCCTAAAGAAATTTTGCAAATTGTCACAGCAATGTCTTTTTATCTTTCTTAATTAAAAAACATCTAAACCAGGAAATTACAATCTTACTGTCCCCATTAATAATGAAACCTTAGTCTAAATTTTTGAGACAGCAACAGCCTGATTGACTCTACAGGGAAGGAAATCTTTCCCCTTTCTGTCAAACAGCTGCCACAAAACCGCTTCGCAGAAGCTTTTTATAAGCTTAAGGAAACATCACTTAAATATATACTAAGGCTCAAAGAGAAGATGCAGAGAGGTCAGCAAAATATTTTGAAGTAGCAGATCTTGTGGCTTTGCTGGAATTATACACCACTCAACTACTATTTTCTTCCAGCCTCTCAACTGCTTCTCCAAGAACCTACCTATTGCTTGAATGAACAAACAGGACTTTTTAAACCTGACCTTTGAACAAGTCTTTTTAACATGTGGTGGGGTAGGAGCTACACAAGATAGAATAATTCTTAAAATTAACCCTTAGCACCTACATCAGAAAACCATTGTTAATTAAAATGTACTGATGATATATGCAGAGAAACACTAAAACAGGTGTTTCCACATATTTGAGTGCTGAATACCTAAACATTTACAAATTAATTTTCCTGAAATGGTAATACTTTTTGTTTAATATATATTACCGCAACTGTCAGTAACTTCAGGTGAGATTCACTAGAAAGCTAAAGCAAACCCAGTCACCTCAGGCTCCTTCTAAAGACAGCGAATCAACATATACCTCATTTGGTAATGAAGGAAATCCATCTCATTCTTAAACAGTTATCTGAGATTCCTCCTCAGAATGTTTCATTTGATCTGCTTCTCTCCAAGCCCACCGTGATTTACTCACATTCAGACACAGATCTAGATGTCTAAAGTGATAGCAGCAGCCATCTAAGTGAGTCACTAGGTAACTTAAAAGCTATGCCTGCAGCTAGCCAACATCTTCCTAGGAGGACAGATGCATGCAGTCTTTCAGGATTCACAATTTCCAAGTCAGGCAGATGCCAAATCTCATGACAGGGACTTAATAATCAGTAAAAGACAGATACATCCTGTAACATATGATAAAGTGAACAAGTTCATCAACATTGAATCAATGCAGTTTGCGCATAATCTTGTTATCCCCCTACATACCCTCAGCTTTTAGATGGGCACATGAGAATGAGAAATGTCCTGGTGTGGACTTTGTACATTTATTTTGTAGGATTTTGTCTGCTATGAAATAACAGAGTATAGTTACTGTCACACAAAAATCTAACCGCTGCTAACATGGTCAGCAGTTTACCATTTGTAAACTGAATAGCCTGTTGCATTTTAACACTAATTGAAGTTTCTCCTTCCTGAAAGTCATTTTTATTGCAAGACAGCATATGCAGGGCAACAGTAAAAAAATTAAGTCTTCTTCTTGATGTCAAACAGAAAGTAATTTCCCTCCCAGAAAGCAAGACAACAAAAAGCTACCAATTGTGTTGTTACAATATATACTATCTGAATATTTTAACATGACAAAAATATGAAACTGTAATGTTAATATAAAGGTAATTTCTAGTGTGTCTAATATTTCTGTCATTATACAAAAAATAGTAATTAATTTTACACTATTCCTAAGTAGTTGCATCTATGAGAATTTACTTCTGTTTATATTCCACAGAAAACCTTAAGAAATTAATTATGAAAGAAAACAACTTCATAAAGAAGGATGATATCATTCTAATTTTTTGTCATTTATTCAGTAAATGAAGTAGATGTTTCATAAAACAAACTTTGTTAAGGTCTATCCCTCTAAAAACTTAGCATGAAACACAAGAGGGACAAAAATTGTACAAGGCACACACCATCCATATTAACAGTAACTAATCAGATCAATAGAAATTCTCAGTCAATTACTTGAAAATCTTTTGATTTGTGTTAACCATTATTTCAATTTAGTAAATAAGATCCTGATGGTCCCCAGACTTAAGTTTGCAGGCATTGCCTTGTATGTAGCATCACAGCTGAAGTCCAGTTTGTGTGTACTTACAGGATCACAACCTCATGTGAATCACTTCTGCCAGAAACTAGTTCAAAAAGCTGACGAACTTAATGTTTGAGGAATCCTCATTTTCTTGTTGCTGAGCTTTTGAGAAGATATAAGTAATGATACATATCAGTGTAAAAAAGACCTTGGAATAAAAACTACTTGAATGGCTGTCTTCAGTGAAAACAAAACAAAAAGCCTTTTAATAAGTATTTAGGAAGTTTCTTGTCCCCAAACAGCACAAGTGAAATTAAACAATCCTCCTAAGAAAAGATCTGCCATCACAGGTACCTTTGTATTGCTGCAAAGGCTCTGTGAACCTTTTCAAGTGTGCAGTGAACAGATGGAGATTGTTACAAGCTTTTCAAACCAGTGTTTACTGCAAACTTTCAAGCAATCTGTCATGGTTTTTGTATTCCCAGGGACTTTTTAAGTTCTTGAAAAGGGACCAAAACCATAAACGGTCCTTACTAATCCATGTCTACCTAATCCACAAGCAAACTTTCATACTCAGGATCAAAACCATGTTTTAAAAGGTGAAGGAAATTATATGATCTTCTCAAACACATCAAATAACTTTTGAAGACGGAGCTATATTCATTGTTGTGTTCAGGGAAAGCAGACATGAAAAAAAAAAAAAAAGACTCGTTCTTCTCCTAGAGTACAGGACATATTTTTTTCTTCCAATTAATGACAAGACCTGTTGAACGCGGCAGTAGAATAATATGCAAAAATACAAGCTTGGTTCCCTGCTGTTCAGTCAATGAGAGTGTTCTCTGAACCAGCTGAGACCTGCATTAGTTTTAAATTGTCCGAGCTAGGGAGCAAAAACTGTTGTGCCCTTTTTACCAACATACTGATTTTACCTCTACCTAAGCTTTCGTAGAGGCTTAGACTGTAGCTCTCATCTACATATCAATGCAATTTTTCCCCTGACATTTTTCCTAGTGACAAACAAGCAAGAAATTAAATATCTCCCTTAGAGGCACTCATGGAAGTGTATATTCTTCTAACCTTTGTTATTTCCTATAAATAATAACTGCTATATTTTTCTTTAGTAATATGAAAAAAAATCCCTTCAAAAATTACATCTCTTCATATTTTCAACTTCCATACAGTCAGATCATGAGTCAAAAAACAGAAAAGTATGGTGTGATCACTAACAAATTTGCTTTCCAAATTTTATAAAAAGGAGAAAAACATAGCTTAAAAATATGTTCAGACAACAGTTGCAAAATTCCTGAATTCTTTTTCTCTAAATGATTTCACTAATGAGTCACTACATCTGTCAGCACACAGTGCTAGTTGTAAATTGCTAAGAGGTAATGGTGACAACTGGAGAGGATTTTGTCACAAGTTTTCCTCTTCTTGATAACATCATCATTGATATCCCCAATTGTCTCTCGTACATGAAAGGAGGAAAGGGTCATCAGATTAATATTTTCATTTGTCTAACCAGCAACAAACAGTTACCATCTAAGGGTATCCTGACAGATCGTTTGAAAAATCACAATTGGTAGATCATAACCCATAAAAACAACAAAAGTGCCCACAGCACTCTTGAGGCCAGTCCCTTCAAATGACAGAATGGTTTGAGAAATGAAAGCAAAAGCTGACAGTCTTGAAACCCACAATAATACATTATTAGCATCTGTGTATCACAGTCAGAAGAGTGTTTGTGCGCTTATGGCTATAAGTTACATGGTGTTTCAAAGATTTCAGAACCTGGGGGGGTTTATTCTTATTTACATGATTATTTGAAATACTCAACCTATCGCTTTGTTTCATCACACTCCATTTTATGCCCAAGGAGAACCCAATCTGGTTTGGAGAATATATTGTGAAGCTTCAAAACAAAAGTAGAGCCAGGTCCCACACCGAGCAGGTGATGAAAGTCAAACTTCCTCATCAATTATTTCTAATGCTCATGGGAATACAGTGGGCTTTGTGTGACAGGATGTCATCTGGGCAAATCTGTCCTACTGGCCCAAGGGTAAACTCCCTATAATAGCCAAGCAACAAAAAACATAAGGAAACAGCATGTGTGGTCTTGACAGTCTTTCAATTCACCAGTCCCAAAAGGCTAAGTGATTGACTACCCAAAGTCTTTGAAATTTCCCAGGTAATTCAATATGAATGATGCACCTCAGCCTTAGAAATCATACTGCTTCGTCCTGGGAAGCAGCTTACAGATATTCAGTGTGGTCTCGCACTGAGATGGCAAGAATACAGAATGTGAAGCAGTGATAACTGTCCAGCAAGGCCTGCAGAGATCACTGAGGAGATTTTGCTTTTCCATGGGATCAATAAAAATCACTAATAATGCATTAAGTCATACAGTAAATTGATAGAATTTGTATTTTAACGTAAGGCTTTTACAGTTTTAAGAGCAATACTCCATCAAGCATGTAGAGGCCAGGGAAAAACTTGGCAGCCTGCTAGTATTTTAGTTGGCATTGCACTGTAAGGGGGTTTTAAACTCCAGTGAAACTACATTGTTACCCGAAGCATGTGAACCTATTCAGAAATCATTTCAAAAGTCAACCATCTGTAGATTTCACAGCTATGAGAACACCACAGGCAGCTGAAGATTTCTATTTTTTTATAATATGCAGCATGATAAATTCCAAACGGACATTTGCTTTCCTAATGGCAAAAGTACAAGTATGGTAAAGTCTATCAAATGCCTCATGCCCCATAAGGTTATTACAGCCATTTGGTTACCAAAAAGCCTCTCCTGAGCCCTAAGGAGCTGAGGTCCACAAAATCATCAGTTACTTGACTAAAATCTTCTCCCCAGCTGCCTCAGCATGTCTGCCTGAGATGGTCCAGCCAAAGCTATGTCTGTGGACTGGTAGCATTGCAGAGAGGTTGCAGAAGCACACCGGTTACTGCTCATGCCAGCAGAAGCAGCAGAGCATTACTGTGCCTGCGGGTGCTTCAGCACAACAGACAGACAGTGTAACACATGCCAAGGATTTCAGCCAGGCCGTCTTGGAGGATAAATAGGCATTACACACATGCCTATCCACTACTGCATATGTATCCATAATTCATGGAGAAACAGACAGCCCCAGCTGTATTTCAGATGCTGACCTTTCCTCTAAGCATCCTTTTAAGGGTTGTGGCAGTTTGCTCATCTAAGTTATTTGTTTACTATGAAGCCCTTTGTGATGTGATCTGTTTACCATGCAATACTCTAGTCAGAAATAATTTACCTATCCCCTCCACAGAGCAGCAACAAAGAGTATTGCAAATAATATTTAAAAGTTAGACATTGACCCAAAAAAAACAGATATAATCAGGATATGATTCAATGTATAATTTAACACATTAGTAAAAAGGCATCTGGCTTTGGCCATCTATTACAGACTCAGTAAAAAAGAAAAAAAGTCATCTTTCAGCATACTGCATTATTATCGTCTTATATTCTTCCATCATTCTACAGTTTAGGCATTATTTTCAAGTAGCACATGGTGACTCCTAGAAACAGAGTGCCTACAAAAGGCCCACAGAGAGCTTATGGAAGATGTTTCCTACTGCCTGTTTAGGAATATCAGCACCTAGTCCTACAAAAGCAGTCTCCACCAAAAGCAGGTAGAAATACATGCATTAGTCCAACTTTGAAATTGTTTAGTCAACAAAAACAATGCCCTATTTCTTCCTAGAGAAAAGTATATGGGAATACAACAGCAGCTCTGATACATAAGTCTCCCATGCACACGATTTTACAGCAAAGATCATGTATTGGAAAGCATAAAGCTGTTCTGGAATCACTATACTTGAAAATTCTTCAAAGAAAAGCAATCCTTGGAAAAAAAAAAAAACCTGATAATGAAGCTTTTAGGCTTCTAACACTGGTACAGTCATGCTGAGTCATTTACTCACAACATATGTTTGCATCTTCCTTCAGCTAGGATGTAAACCCTTTTTATGAAGTCTTCTCGGATATTTAGTCATTTAATATGTTTCTGTTTTCTGCTCTCATTCAGTCCCACAATAGCTGAAATCTTTTGACTCATTTACAGTTTATTGGAATAAATCAATTTGATATCTCTCCAATGAGGCTTTATATTTACTCTGTTGTTTTACAGTTAAATATGTATGCTACTATTTCTCTGTGAAGTTATTTCAAGCATTACAGTTAAGGTCAGAATGTAAATAAAGAAATTGATTAAATGTCAGTTTACTTAGATTAGCTACATCTTAAAAGATTCTTAAGAGATTGATAAAATTTTTTTATGTGTCCTAAAAATAAATAACAGTAACTCCTTCAGTAGAGTGAGAAAAGAAACTGCAGTATATGAGGTTTAAACTGAAATCTTCATTTGATGTACAAATATAAAGAAAGTAAATGGGATGTTCAGAAAAGTTGGATAGCTGGGAAGTAAAAAAAAACACACTTTCAAAACTAAAATTTAAACGATTCAGTTTAGAGTTTGACACAAAATAATTCTTATGACAAAGCCACCTCTTTTCTTTACGACATTATTCTCCAAAACAAAAGGGGGCTCTGGAGTACAATAAAATCAAATGCTGGAGAATATAATTTGTGATGCAGTGTAATAAGTCAGATCCCTTTGTGTGCAAAAATCACAGAGTCTAATTTGGATCACACCTCTGTTTTAAGAGTACATTATCTACAGGATAGTAGAAAGATAGATGACCTTGTACGTTTGTTTCTGTGCTGAAAGAATAGGTCCATTAGAAGCCCTCTCTATTTAAGCACCATCATGAGGGAAGGGAGAGGCGATTATCCAAGACAGTTAACGGATCTATGGTATTTTCAAAATGACATGGGTCTGGCTATATGAGAAGCACAAAAAGGACACCTGACTTGTTTTCAGAGCTAGACTCTGTTTTGCTTTAACTACCCTGATAGCTGCAAATATTATACAGATTCTTAGCAAAAATACCTTATATATACCTCATAAAAAGGAATGAGAGAGTTAACCACAGCCAGACCACTGGGCAATAGAGCTGTTTATTTACAAATGTTGATATAATAGGAAGAGCTGGAAGGGAGCATGAAGGATTGCCTACTCCATATCCATCAAGACACTAGTAAAAACAAAGAGAACTAATTGATATATGCATTGTTTATAAATGCATATGCATATTATTACAGTTGTTTATCTGAAATTTTTGGCAAGGCCTGGGAGACAGAGCTCAGCTGATCACACATGCAGAAAGACAAACTGAGCATACTTTTAATTAGTAGAAATATGATAACAATAAATGAACAGATCCTCTGTTTCCCTGGCAAGGACACTTGAATTCACGCAGCAACCTTCAGAACAAGGTTCTATTTGATAATGACCATTCAAAAATAGTAAAATTCAAACAAATATCTTTATTTTAAGAAATGAAGCATAAACACTTTTGACAGAAACACGACAGAGCTAGTCAATTAGCTCTGCGGTGTTAATCCAAGCAACTAAAAGTCTTCCAGGGTAAAACCACTGAAAGTTCAACTACATGGGTTCCAACTATCCCTGCTTCTTTAAAACAGCTACAGTTTATGAGCATCTAAAAAAATTACACCTGTTTCTATCTTCTCCGTCTGCATAGAATAGATGTTGACTCCACCTTATATATTAAATAAAAAAGTTAACCATATGGACATTATTAACCATGTTTTTATGAACCATTTCTTTTTTCTTCTTTTCACTATGGAAAAGAAAACAAGGGGAAAATGCTTGGGAACAGTCACAACAACTTCTATGACAACATCTTTTTAATACAAAAGTATTCACCACTGAACCGAATTAGAAAAGTAAAGTCAGTGAGAGACTTGTGCTAACGTATGACAGAAAAATGTGCACCATGACCTTATAAGAAGGAAAGTGTGCCAAAAGGGGTAGTTTTCCATTGAGTTTAGAACGTAATCCCTGAATGTGCTACTTGTCTGCCCATGTAGTTCTTAAGAAGATATTCCCACTGGGACTTGTTAAACAAGTTAAATCATTTGTGTAAATTATGGTAGCAAAACCAGGCTCTAAGGGAGCAATATAATACTGATTGCTGTTAGTACAGCTTGTGACACGATGATAGAGGGGGGAAAAGTATCCCTTCCAAATGAGGGCATAAATAAAGATCTAATGAAGACTTTTCCCTGACTCCGACTTTCAGTTGCTGCACATAAAGGAATTAGCTAGGGACAACCTCATCCCAATAGAAACAACTGAACAGCATGTGATTCCCACACCATTACCCCATTTGGCATTTATATGTTTATCTCACAGTACTGTTTTCCAGCAGCAAACTTTGCCCATCTACTCCTCAACTTACCCATCTCAAGGTAGTTCTCACTGACCTTCCACACATGACAGCTCGCTGCAGGAACTGCCTCACATTATAGCTAAACTGATCAAGTACATCTTCTCCCAGCCCACCCTCTGACCCCTGACTTGTCCACCTTGTAGCTACGGTGACCCTGCCATGAGCCAACCAAGGATCCCAAACCATCAGGGAAGGATGTGGGGACCTTTGGTTGTTGGGAGGGGTTTTATTTCTTGCTGGTTCAGCTCCCAGAAACAGTTACTTGGTCTCCACAAGTGCAAAAGTGGGAACAAACCAACAAGTTCATTAATTTAGCAGGAGGTTTAGTTAGGTTGAGCAGTAACAAGCAAACAAATCATTCCATGTGGGATTCACTTTGTTTTGGTGGTTTGCTGTAAATCAGATCAGTGAAAAAGGATTCAGGATTAAAAACAGAAGAGGGTATGAGCTTTAGATAATATAACTCAGAATTCTCAGAGAAAGAAAAATGCATAAACAGTTGCATTGGGACTACAAAGGAGACAGTGATTTATGAGGAACAGGAGAGGGGAAAGCAGCTGCAAACAGAAGGGACGAGAACCTTCTTAAACTAGCTTTGCCATCGGAGAAATCATAATGTGAAACCTCAACTAAATCTTTTTGCAAGTGTTATCTTTCTATTACTTTTTACCATAATGTCATATATACCACTCTCGGCCTTTTTATCAGGAGATTTGCTTCATGTTTTTGCATGCCCTACACACACAAGTCAAGTGAAACACCGGATTTCCGGCGAATATCTGTATACACATAGCAGGTCTGATTGCTGTTATCTCCTGGTCTGTTGAAAATGCTTTTCTATATTTTTCTCTCTTTCCCCTTGTGCCCAAGGTGCTGAGAGCTAATAGCTTGCTGTCAATGCCACTGCTCTGCGCAGGGGCATGGTTCTGAGCTGATCAGTTAATAGCTGAGAGTGAACAACAAAATAATCTCTGCGGTTGTACAACATTTTCTCCTGCTCTCATCAGCCTGGATGAGAGCTTCCACTTCAACCTAAAGTTTATAGAATCACAGAATCACCTAGGTTGGAAGGGACCTTTTAAGATCATCTAGTCCAACCAATGGGAAAAAAAAAAAAACAAAACAAAAAACAAAACACCCCAACCAACCCACACTAAGACACAAACAACAACAACAAACCCCAAAATACTACACCCCCCCAAAAAAAAAATAAAAAAAAAACCAACAACCATCAACAACAACACACCACACCACCCAACACTAAGCCATATCCTTGAGCACCAAGTCAACTTCTCTCTTGGATACCTCCAGGGATGGTGCCTCAACCACCTCCCTGGGCAGCCCGTTCCAATACCTGATAACCCTTTCAGTAAAGAAATATTTCCTAATATCTAACCTGAACTTCCCCTGGCGCAACTTGAAGCCATTACCTCTTGTCCTATCATCTGTAACTTGAGAAAAGAGACCAACCCCTGCCTCTCTACAGCCTCCTTTCAGGTAGTTGTAGAGAGCGATAAGGTCTCCCCTCGGTCTCCTCTTCCTCAGGCTGAATAACTCCAGCTCCCTCAGCCTCTCCTCATAAGATTTGTGCTCCAAACCCCTCACCAGCTTTGTTGCCCTTCTCTGGACAATGTCAGAACTAACTAATGTCAGAAAACAGGGGATTTTAGGTTTAATAGTAGACCCTCAAAGAAACGTAAATAAGGACACCAGGCATATATAATATACTGTTTCTGATTCTGCATTGAACTGAGACCTGGTAACAAACTATTCTCCCACTGCCCACTCTCTCTACTCCTGTTCCTTGCACATTCTTGGAGAAGAGTCAAGCTATACTCCAAGAGGTCCCTGACACCAGACAATCAAGGAGACGGGACAGTGGTGTACACCATTAAGTGCACCCACCTGAAACACAGACACAGCCATCAAATGTCAGTGGACCTTAAGGCTGTAAGTGGCCTAAGTGGATTTTAAAACATTTCCTTGTATATCCACTAGTTCCAGCAAAAGAAGCAAAACCAAACCTAGCCTGCACTTGCATCGGAAATACATGAAAAAAATACCAAAGCAATTTTCCCTCTGTTCATAAGAAAATAAGCACAAGCTAAATCTATACAAGAAGGCAATGTCAGACATGAAGATGAATTTCATTTGGTGCTATATTTATATTAAGAACCCAGCTGTTAGTGGAAATTACACCAGTGGAAGTGTCATCGCCAGTGTTTGACCCTGTTCAAAGTTTGGTTGTTTATTGCAGAATGGTCTAAACTACAGTGTCCTTCTCTCATTTGTCCTGTCAGTTAAGGATTTTTCTTAAATTCCTGTACTAACCCACCTCCTGCTGCCAAACTAAGATGGATGAACCCTGAATCTCTTTATCACACACAGCTTCCCCCATCAAATGGATTCCTATTTTAGAGATAAATGCCACAGGAATGCATCTGAATATGCCAGTTGATTTCACATGCTCTTATTCTGAGGTTTTTACAGGCTGCTTGTGAATTTTCTTTGGTTCTCTGCTGTTTTCCTAGGATTTCTCAGCCCCACCAATACTCAACTCCCACTTCACAAGTTGTGAAATTATGCTCAAGCAACGAATAAGGCATAAAGTTGCTGCCAAATTCTACATAATTATTATTATCAGGTAGTTGAAAATTAGTATACCCTTAGTTGAGTAAAAGACAATGAGACATAATGCCTTGCCTGCTGCGTAAGACTGGAAATCGAAAATGAAGAACTATCAGTAATCACTAAGAGATAACATGAAGTGAAAAGTGGCCCCAAAAATCACACACACCCATGACAATCACCTCCCTTATCATAAAAGTGATTACATTTGCTAGTTCTGTTTCCCACATCTCTCTTTGCTAAAATCAAAATCACTGGCTTTCGATGAAGTACCAAGAGACAGCTGACCATCCCTTTTT
The DNA here is from genome assembly GCA_013398155.1 of Pedionomus torquatus. NCBI lineage: Eukaryota > Metazoa > Chordata > Aves > Charadriiformes > Pedionomidae > Pedionomus > Pedionomus torquatus. The sequence goes on from VZRU01005779.1 coordinate 507,186, forward strand.
GTTTCTTCACCGACTACTGCACTCACCTAAAGGCTAACTGAGCCCATCCAATTCACTACACCAGCCAGAAAGTATTCCAGCATATAGGAAGAAACTAAAGAGCTTTCTGCTAGCTAATAAGCTGAAGCGACTTCCAAGGATCATGTGAGCACCAGAACAGNAAAAAAAAGGGCACTACGGGTGCCCTACTGCCACAAGGGAGAACGTCACTCCCTCCTCCCCTGGCTGTCTTTCCCAGATCTGATGGCCCCTGCCTGAACCGGCTCAGGTTGACAAGCAGATATACACGGGCAGGTAGCCAGGGACAAGGAGGGGAGCTGTACCTCTCCCTCCCAGCAGAGGTGAGCTTCTTGCTGTGAAGCAGTAACCAGAAGACCAGAAGTTAACAGAATACCAGCAGCATTTGTTTGCACATAATGGAAAATTCCTCTTTGAACATCCTCCATAGGTCTATTACATATGTTTTGTTTAAGCACAGAAGGCCTCAGCTCATATACTTATCCATGCATCAAAAAAAATTACTATATTAATGGACACGATGGTTCAAAACTCTGCTTTCCAGACCAGGATGTGTAGAAAGTGAAAGCACACACGGAGGCACCTTTTTTGCACTCATGCTCTGTTCAGGGTGGTGTATCTGCAGATAACTGAGCAAACTTAAAAGCTCACTGTTACCAGAAGAAAGCCTTCTTGCTTTCACACCTTGCAGTGTGCAACGTCAGAAAATTGTCTGATCCCTCAGTGAGTCATTTCAGCTCACTCAACAGACAAAAGCATCTTCATGTTTTGCTACATTAATCTCCTATAGTTAATATTTTCTTTAAATTTTGACTGTTCTCTCTCCCAGGTGTTTTTTTGGTTTTTCCCTTTCTATGTATGTATGTATATATTAACAGTTTTAATTTCAAAAGTAGAGTTAATTTAGTTATAGAAATCCCAACATTGTTATTTGTAAATGTTGGATGTGCAGCACAATCAACCTACACTTATTTATATGAATATACTGTTAGAAAATGTGACAATCTGTCTCTTCTCTGTCTGATTTGCTTTCATGAAGTAGTGTTTTCTAGTAAAATTGTTTTGTCAAAAAGCATCTTGCCAGTTATATTGATAACCTATTAAGTCATTAGACAGTCTTTGGAGATTTATCCTGATCTCAGCTCAAGCAAACGCTTTCAGGGTTATTTTGTGTATGTGTGTTTCTTTGTAGACTAAAAAAAAACCAACAACCCAACCCAACCCAACAGTTCTTCAAGGCCTAACACTTCAGTATCATTTTCTAAACCATGCAGGTTATGTAAACACAGTAATTCATCTGTCACACTTAAATCCAATATAAAACGTCAGCTACTTAATACCCCAAAGCTTTGAAATCGATAACAACAATTATATGTCAAAAAGAACTGCTCCCCTTTGGTAACTGCTATCTTCTTACAAGCAGGTACTTCACACATTCCAGCAAAGCCAAATGCCTGCCTTCGCCACTGACACTGGTTAGAGTCTGTCTATGAACACATAATGAAGTGTCATGTCATTAGCCGCTCTGTGTTCTGGGAGGACTATATTTTTATGTGCATTTAACTACTTTCTTTGAGTCCACTAATTTACAGCTACATTCCCTCCAGGTGGAAACATTTAATCTAATCTATGCCCCATTTTCTACACTGCTCATGACAAGGCTTTCAAAGCATTTAGGAAGCAGGGGTGGGGAAGTGTCCTGAGAGAGCTTGTGAATGATGAAAGCCTCTTGCAACTCCAGAATAGCAAGGGGATATTTGACATGCTCCTTACCCCTTTTATAACCAAACAAACAGGAGAAATAAGCTCATTTCTTTTGTACTGCTTTGAGTCCAGTGATGTTCATGTGGAAGCCTTGTGAGCAGCGGCAGCAGGGACAGACTCAACACTCTGTGACCTTTTTTTTTCACAAGCCTCTGCTGTTTTGCCTGGTGCTCCACCAGCAAAACCAGAGCACAGAGACTGAACCACCAGGACTGCCTCTCTCCCATTTGTTGACACTTCTCTTTGGGCTGCAGATTCATAGGTCAAAAAAAAGCTTAAAATCAGTCTCATCTACCAGCAGCATTTTTAGGGAGAAAGGAACCCGAGACAATCTACAAATGGCCACTTTGAGATGCAGGGCTCCTTCCTGAAACAGTCAACAACTCAAGCCTGAAACCCAATGCATTCAGAGAGAAAAAGTAGAATCAGAGGCATGCAGCATCTCTGAAAAAGCTGTAAGTCAAAATACAGTCAGATATCCAAAATACTATTTTTACTTTAAAATCCAATGTAAAAAATAGGCAACTTGTTTACCAAAAGCAATGTTGTGTTGTGATAGCTAAGCTGTAATGCATGAATTATTGAGTAAACATCACTCAAAAGAAAGGTCATTTGAGGCTAATGGGAAGTTTGCAGCTTCTTGATGGCTGCAGAAAAGAGTAAGAAAACTGAGCTAAGAAAGGGCAAAAGGAAAACAGCCCTATTAATTCCTGATAGCTGCTCTTTTTTAAGCAGTCAGTGATATTTCTGCTCTTTCATTTTCTGATGGTTTTCACTTTGATCCTAACAAACATAATCATCAGTACCCTAACCTGACAGGCAATGTGTTTTAAGTTGTGCATTTAGCTCTTCTCTCTCCTGTTAGCTAAATCCTACAGAGGCCAATTATATTGTCAGGACCAGCATCAAACACAATATGGCCCATCGTTTGGTATGCTAGTGATTATAAACACCAAGCTATACTTTGAATAAGGACTGTGCTGTGCAGTTGTGTTTCCACTTTACTTCAACTGTTTTTGAGTAGAAACACATTGAAACTTGCAATGTAGATATTTTCTCAGGAGTATTATTGCTAACTACAGGAAGACACCTGTGTTGGGCTTCCTTCTCTAATTACAAAAGGTCAAATAATTCACCATATATGAGTTTTTCAGTTCTTGTCATGTTTTGACATCATGATTAAGTATGATCTATGGATCATTCATTAAAGCCATTATATAAATAATAAATATAGCAGTTTGTCAACGTTTGATAAAGCTGCTAAAAAATTCTGTTTGGAAAAATTAAAAACAGAGCACGCTGCTCTCAGGCAAAATATATCGGCTTTCCATCCACACTTAAAAACTTTATAACCATCCACTTGGCAATTGAATTTCAGACAATTTCAATGCTAAAAAGAACTCAGTTTTCCAGCAAAGACAGAAGCAGTGTGAGAAAAGAGAACAGAAAATTTAATGCTTCAGTGAAGAACAATTAAGGTTAAAGAGACATCCTTGATAGCATACTAGGGATAGTGATAGATGAACAGGCTTTTTTTTTACATATGGATTTCTTTTCATAGTAAGAGAGTTCTTGAAATTAAAGCAATGTTTTAAAATAAAGCCATGTGACCTTTATAGCACTGGTTATTGTTAGTTTCCTACATGAAATACATGTGACAATTTTTAAATGAGACTGAAGGTTAAAGTCTTTCAATAGAGAAAAGGGCTATTTTAAGAACATTTTAAATACTAACTGAAAAAAAATTGTTTTGGGAGATTTTTGTTTATCTGTACTTCCCTACTTGACTCAGTCCTGAAAAACCATATATATCAAAGTTAGTTTGATGCAACCTCACAGTGTTGTCTAACCGTGAACAGGCACTGTGGACACTGTCTCTTAGAAGAGGAATCAAAGGACCCTGTCAGGTGAGACTTCACACAAAAGCCCATGTGCTCTACAGTCTCCTCAAGTGAACAGAGACTTTAGGGCACCTTTTTAAGGTTAAAAACATACAATCAGGGATCTGGATTAAAATCACCTAGCCGATTTTCAGATATTTCTTCACAGGAAGGAAGGGAAGAAAGCCTATGTAGTCCTAAACTCTACCCTGCACACAAAATAGAAAAGTAAAGGATGTCCCTCCAACTGTTAAAACAAGCATCATAAAATTTTATTTCGGGTTTAGGAGTACAGCAGAAGGGTTGAGGGAACCAGCAGCCTGGCAGTGTCTGAAGGCTTCAAAGTGCCTAGCTAAAGAATGTACAAGTGCCAAGTTCAATGGAAAAATTTATCCTTGTAGTAAGCAACACATTAATTTACTAAACTTTCGTGTCCAGCACAGAAAAGCAGCCTTTATGCAAACACTTTTCCTTCCTCTTATCCAAAAGCAAAATAGCTAATGTCACACTGTACCAAAAATATACAAGAAACGGTAGAAGAGTTAGAATGATGTTAGCCAACACGGTATGAAAAGACTTACAATGAAAGGATGCAGTGAGTCCTGCTTTCTGCTTTTGTCTTTATTCATGTCCTTTAACAACAAAAGATAATTAAATATGGAACACAAGGTGCAAGAGAATAAAACATCTACCAAGTGGGATGAAAGATTTATTACAAGGACTTACAGAGAGAGATCTTTGATTACAGGCATCCTTGAGAATCCTTGCAAAGAGTGAAAGGGCAAGATGTTAAGCCATAAATCCAAAATGACTATTATATTCCAGTAAAAGAGACACTTGCTAACATAATTTGACTAAACTAAACTTTTGTGGCCTTCGTAAGGATAAACGGCCCAATCAAGGATTGTCTGTAAGCACACTTACAGTTTTTTTACAGAGGCTGTCAAGTCAAAAGAAATAGAGAGTTTCAGAAATTTAAAGGTAGGTACTCCTGAGCACAGACAATCAGGAGCCCACTTCATCCTACATAAGTTGCTCTGGAAGTTGCTCTTATAAGTGTGCACTCAGACCAGGTGCTCAGATCTTGTGATCTTCAGTCCCGTGGAGGTACCCATCAACTAAATAAAGCGGACACAAGTGTAATTGACCTGCACACATGAAGTAGGTATTCAGACAGACGGCCCATCATGCATGTACAGTGCTCTCCCTAGAAATGTCACACCCAGGTCAAGCCATTCAAACACAGGTTCAGCCATGCAATGGGAGGAGAGGTGTGGTAAACAGTTCTCAAGCACTTCTGTCTGTGTTGCTGCTGTACTACGTTGCCCTCAGTTGCAGGACTGTTGGGTCCCCAAATACACTCAGTTCCCCTTCCTCCTTTTCTTCAGTTCCCCTTCCTCCTTTTCTTTACTGAGAGGTTACCTTTCTTCCTTCCTCCTTTCCCTAAGCTCCTTTCCCTTTGATATGCCTTCAATGTGTATCTTTCTTTGCCATAGGAGGCCATGTCAGGATGAGCTGGGTCTAATTATAGGGCACTTAGATCTCCCCTTGCTCCCACTAGCTCTTAAAAAAATAGGTAGTTAATTGGAGACAGCTGCTTGGCAGTTTTTCCACCTATGTGGTACTTCAGTCTGTCACAGTGAGAGATGGCAGTGGGAATATGCCATAAAAATCCTTGGAAGTGAAGACAAGCAGCATACATTTGATATACGGAAGATAAAGCATGTGGAGGGAATCAAAGAGAGGGGCTGCATGGTCAATGCAACAGACCCAGAGAAAGATCTTCACTGTACTGCTGGGGCAAGACTGCTTTTGTCAAGGGAAAAGGAGGCTGCAGCAATCAAGAAGGAAGTTCATCAGAAGTGAAGTGTGTTTAGCTCTGGAAATGAATAAGAAAACCCAAAGCTGAGAAACATTATTTAGGAAGGAACAGTAAAATAGAGTAAAAAGAGAGTGTTGATGTATGGACCAAAAAAGAAGGATTAAGTGTTATGCATTTTTCAGATAAGACTAAAAATTTATGAAGAATAATGAAAATACTGCAGATTCACAAACTGATGGTGTTATGAACACAAAATTCTCCTCCCTTTTTTCTCCACCTAGTTTACTCCCTCATTTCATTTTAGCATCTACTTCTAAATTCTACAGTCTGTGGTCAAGCAGCAAGATCAAAATGAGAAATATATTCATTCTCTATTTGAGGTATAAAAATCTATTATTTAACACCGTGGGTTAAACAGCATTTATTTAGAGTTTTAATAATAATTTATAGATTTAAAAATGTACACAGCCTGTCTTTTTCACATTTTGCTCATGTAAGAGGTATATTTTAACATATTAGAATAGCATGTCAATGTACAGCCAAAATGTTTTACTTTTGATGATAATTACAGTATGAAATTATGCCTGCTTTTTGTCAATCTACCATTATAATAATATGGCTTTAAGATGAAAGAGAAAGAAAGAGAAAGTGAAAGAAAATAAAAAAGGGGAGTAAAAGGAGAAAGAAGGAGAAGGGGACAGGGAAAAAGCAAAGGTAAAATGCTTCCCAGGCAGCTAGAGGTAGCAGGCTTTATATGCTCAGATGCTACAACATCTTATATGTTGAGGTTAAGTTGTACAGCCCACACAGAAATTCCAGGAAAATTGCAGGCTGCTACATAATCAGTTTTTTTCAGAGTAGGATGTAGTTTAATCTAATTATGGACTGCTGAATTCAAGCATTAGCTTTTATGCATCCTGTTTATTGTATAGTTGCCAATTAAGTCTAATAGAGACAGACAGGTGAGGTTCAAAGGAATAGCTCAGTGAGTTAAAATGGGAATCACCCAAATTAGCAAAACTGTATGGCCAAATCCTAATGCCAAAGAAGTCAAAAGGAGTTTTGTTTTAAAAGCCAGTGTCTTTAACACTGGACAAATGAATGTTTCCTAAACAAGAGCAGAAATCACCAAGAAGTTTATTTAAATCCTGGTTTCATTTAAGTCAGAAAGATTTTTGCCTTTTTTTCCCCAGTAAGTTCAGGTTGCTGCCCATCTGGTTTTTGTTCTTCCCTGAATGTATCTGAAATGTGTAACAGATTCTGTAACTTTGCATCTTGTCTGGACTGAACTTGTATTTTTTCTGGAAGAATACAAAATATACATATGAATACACCCATTAGTTTCCCCAAGCATCCTGGCCTGGTGTTCTCTGAGCCTTTATAGATAAAGCGAGCTAGACTTAGGCAAGGTCAACGGGATCCCTCGGTTGGATCCCCTCAAGATCAATGGGTTATTGTTACATCACTGATTTGTCTCCTAGGTGAGACAGAAACCCAGAATACTCTTGATGCTTATTACATTTTCTGTGGCACTCCTCCTAAGATTAGAGTTGTTAACTTCAGCATTAATTCTTATGTCCTGGCTAAATTCTTGTTGAAGCAAAATGGCTTTTTAGAGTCTCCTTTCACTCCACGGTGCATATTGTTGAGCCAGTTGCTTTGCACCACTAAGTAGCTGCTGAGATTCATCTTATGGTAGCTGCATGTTAATACAAATAAAAGTCTCTTTACATATTCCTCATCTCTGCCACAATGTTCCCATTCAGAGGCTTAATAAAGGTATGTAAATTTTTAATTGTTTAGGAAGGAAGATAATGAAATGTATGAAGAGCATCTGGATCCCACTGAAAGTCAACAAGACTGAAGTTTCCACTTTGAGCTTCATTTAGAGGCTTTTAAAATGTATTGGCAACTTACTAGTATAAATTTAAAGCTATGGCTATATTAGCAAGTAATATGGAACAATACAGAAGAAGCAATATATAGAAGCAAATGGTGCTGAGGACCCTACATCTTCACTGGTTAACAGCTATGGGGTCTTGCTTTCCAACAAATATAACCTAGTTCCCTGGGCTGGGCAGCCCAGTGCACACACAGCATGAAGCCATCCCTGGGAACAGCCATCAGGTGACTGTGTCTTCTTTGACATTCAGAGTACATTTGGTACACAACAGGACAGCAACTTCCAGTGTTGCCTCTCCAGAAAAGATATTGCTGAGACTCTCCCAAACCTCCCTGGAAACAAAACCAAAGCACATTAAGTAGGGACAACTGGGCGATTCACTTCAGCAGTGCATGTTTGCCCCAAATCTCAATGCCAGAGTAGATGCAACCTGTCAGACAGGACTCTGCATTCACAGCACTAATACAGCTTGTCCTCTTCTGTAGGAGGTAGAAAAGGTACTACTGAGCTCTGTTTCTATTTGTCTCTGTAGTGATGCCTTGGAAAAAATGTTGTGTAAATGCTTAATTACAATAAACCTTAAATTAATGTAACAAAATTCCCCATTTTCAAATAATCTATCTTGTTTTGAGCAAGAAAAGAAATGGGATTTTTAAAAGTAGGTTTTCCATTACTTTTTTAGTGTTGCAAACTGTTATGAGATTTAGCTAATATTATACCAGAATTATGAAGTGTAATTGCAGAAACTATTTGATCCCATCATTCCACAGATATATCAAAGGCCAACAGCTCAAGTTGAAAAATGTACTGATTTCTGGTAACTATTATTTCAGTCAAAAGCTAAAACATAAATATTCCTCATTCTTTTTCATTATTTCTGTCATAGTTTAATGTCTAAAGAAAACAGCTCTGTAAATAGCAGGTAAGAATGTCTTTCTTTGAAAGATTTTTTTTCCCTTAAAAAGTCATATTGATTTCTTACTGTTTTCATCTGTGAAGATATGAGATAGAAATCTTGAGGTCTATTATATGGTGTAAGTCCAGAGTAATTCTGCTACTGGAACTCCCTTGGAGTAATTCTGGTTTGACACTAATATAATCAAGACCATCACATCTTGATTGTTAATGAAATCAGAAGAATTAAGAATTAATATAAAAAGCAGAGCACTCTTTCTGTAAACAAACAGGCATTTACACAAGCACCTGCATCCCTGTATTTAATCTTTCTATCTTCTTTAAAAGTGCTATGTATAAAAATCCTACTACACAACTGCAAGGAGGATACAAAGTTAACATTGACTTTTCAGTCAGGAAAAGCTCTGAATGAAAAAAAAAAAAAAAAAGTGTTTCTGTGAAATAAAAGGACTGAACAAACTACAGAAATGAGATCTTATTCCTCAGGTCGAAAGAACTTAACAGACCCATGGGAGAAAAGGAGGAAAGCTCTTTAGTGTATGTCAGCCAGAGGGGAACTCTTTAGCAATGAAAGGCAAAGCACGCAGTGGGGCCAGAGTCCTGTGTGGAAGTGATGTTCCTCACTGATTTTATCCAAGGACTATGGATGCTGATCTGCTTGGCAAGCCTCACACTGTTCACAGTTAAAAACCTTTTTCTTTCCCTCTCCACATCAAAGTAAAATGTTGCACAGCTTTTAGTGCACTGTAAACTGAGCTGCACATGAACTGTTTCTTATAAGTACCACTGAGTTAAAAACAGGGAAAGCCTGCTAGGAGCTTGCTGCATATACACATTATGACAGGATAAAATACATAAAAAAATGTATTTTTTATAAAGTCTTCTAGTCATTTCTAAACAAGTTCAAATTAGGTTTTCTTATAGCCGTCTTAGTGATACCTTATATTTTTTTCCTAGAACAATACCCAGTCCCGATTTCCAATCATGTAAGTGTGCCATTGGCTTCTGTCACAACCAGGGGACTCCAGTGGACTAGAGAGATACCAAATCAGGTCACTTAAACAGCTATTATTATTATATAGTATGTTATTATATGTTATATTTATTAGTAAATATATTAGTTATAATATTAATATTATATATTAATTCAAATCAAATGTCATTGATAACTATTATCTTTATTATAAGGATTCTTTTAGAGCAACCCATTACATTTAACAATTCTTTACATGAATTCATTCATGAAAATTAAAAGCTTTCAATTATTTTGTTCTAGCCAAGAATTACTACACCAGTATCAAACTCCTGTCATTTCAAGCCTTCTTTCTTATAAACACTTCAGCACGCAAGTAGCTTTTTATGTATACCTACACAGGATAATATGCACAGGATCATGTTTCACTTTTATAGAACCCTACATTTTAACTCTTACTAAATTCTACAGCTTCTTAGTACCCAGGGAAGAAAAATAGCAGCTCTTGAGACTTCCAGTCTATTAGCAGCCTGCTTAAGACTTAAGACAAGGTCAGCCCTGGCCCCCTAAGCTTCTAGACCAGAGAATTTGGTGGATCCTGTCAGGATGTCCTCTGTGCTGCTAAATCTGGGCTTTTTCTTGCTGCAGACCTGACAGGAGTGTATCAGGAGAGGGTCAGTACCCAGATAGGATGAGTCTCACAGTTTGGACAGTCCACAATGTCCTTCACTTCATGGTGAGGCAACCACAGTGAAGGGAAGAAAGAGGACATGGCCATGCTGCCTTCTCCATAACATGTGCAGAGCCACTTACCTGGAATACAGGGATAAGCCCACAAACTGAAGGAAGCAGAGATACCGCAGTTAGGGTTATCTTCAATCATGGCACACAAAGGCAGTCCAATGCTTTTTGGATTCTCCCACCCTTGAAAATGACAAATATATTCTGACTCAAGATCTCTCTTAGTGTGCCTTCCCTAGAAAAGTATATGTAGAATTTCCTCAATTTTCTAAATCTTGCTTAAAATAATAGGCTCCTTGCTACCCAACAGAGTGCAAGGACCCTGCCATGGATAAGAAGTGGCATAGCAATTATATCCATGAGTGAAAAGCTTCCTGAATCATCAGCAAAAGCACAAAATGAGGCCATACTCAAAAAAAAAGGGGGACGTAATTTGTCAGAAAACTTGGATAGACTTCTCTGTGTTTAACCAATCATGTGAGTTATGCTATAGAGTGTTTATTGACTTGTTACAGCACAGCTCCAGGACATCCATGGACAATGCTCCTTCCCTACATGAGACTCTGAAGAAATCCCATCTCTGTTCCCTTTCTGTCTCTCTGCTTTATTAAAGATCATGTCTTTCCCCTTATTTCTAAGGGAGAAGCTCACATTTCCGCTCTGAACATAAATCTTTATTTTCCCTACAGCTGTTTCATTAACATTACCACTTACACAGTGACAAAGCTTCCAGGATGAGGCTGTGCTCTATTTAGCAAACCTGGATTCTGACCTTTTAAGCAACACCACAACCCTTTTGCATCCCCTTCACAAACTTAAACCTCTCAACTATGTCATCAGATTCCACTATGGAAAATACTAAAGTGTACTCTATGAGATAAATGACTTTCCAGTTTGCACAGACCACACAGGGACTATGCTTCATAAACCATTTCTAGAAATAAATAAATATAAAAGTGATAAAATAAATAAAATGTGAAACAAGATGACAGATTCAGAAGCAGACAAGATCATCATGGCATTGATAATGAACATACCCGCCCGGCCAACAGGTCTGCATTGCAGGTGGTGTGTACCTTTTATGACAGTGTTGACATATTATCTCAAAACTGACATGAAATCATAACACAGTCAAGCTCTAAAAGAAATGGGGGGGAAAAATCTGTAATAATAGTATTTTGCTTTTATTGACTAGCAGTTAAAATAACCACCTTCTCTGTTTGGTACCCCACTACCAACAGAGCAGTAAAGCTTCAGTGTAACTGCATGCTGTAAAATCTAATTGACTGTTGTCCAAACACTGGATGTAAAGTGATGTGCCACAAACTTGTCTCTTGTCCATTTACTGCAGTGAGAAGTGCTGTAATGATTTACTGAACAAGGTGCCCTGCTTATTGTCTATGATTTACTCTGCAGCCATGCAGAAAATGGCAGGACTGACAGATTTCAAGAAAAGTTTGTCAGCCATTACCCCCATGGGTTAGTCGGCAAAATCTTCTGGTTAGCAATAAGCAGTTCTCAGTGGAACACTATTTTGTTTTTATTCTGAATATCTTATCCCCCAGTGCTTCTAAAAACGCTCTTTTTAAGGTTTTGAATGAAATCTTTATTGCCTCACATAGTGTGTAATTCACATTCTCCATAAAAGTGCTGAATGCTAACCAGAAGTATTAGATGAGAATTTTAAAAAGCTATATTTAAAATAAGCTACGGAGGTATTCAGGAACACAGCAAAAGAATAAATACTGAGAAAGTAAAATACAAAAAAGGACAGCAAATATATAGTGTGCTATAAAGTGTCAGGTTTTACAGAATCACAGAATTTGGTGGAGCTGCTCAAAGACTTGATTGCCATCTGCATAGAATTACAGAATTAGCTACTACAGGGGAACAAAGTAAAATAATATTATTTGGATTTGAGCTAAGCTGCTTTCTCAGGTGGGGGCAAGGTTAATATGGCATTATTTTATCACTCAGGTGCAAGGATTAAGTGTGGTCTTTACATGAGCTTTTCTGGAGACTGCAGCCAGTATCATCCATTTTTACGAAAGTGGTGAGAAAAGCATTTAAAAGCTGCCAACGCTTCAATCTCAGTGGCCTAAAGGACCAACATGCCATGTCAGATCCAAGGTCTATCTACAGAGCAGTGTCATGAATCAAACATGGAGATGTACATGATAGGGAATATATGGTGTTTACCCCCATACAGACCTCCAGGTTCTCATAAGCAGAATTTATGAAGACAGCATTATCCAGGATTCTCACAGACATGTATCTACTGTTCTTCCATAAGAAACAGACTCCTGAAGCCCCAGCCTGGTCCTTTGTTAGTAATAGTAATTTGTCTTTTGAGAGTTCACAGAAATGCCGGGCCCCTTGGGATGTACACTGCCCAGGAGATAAAACCATAGCCCAGAAGAGGCTCCAACCTCTGCAGAAAGCTCAGGCCCATATGGAAGAATACAACCTACTAGCAGCACTCTCCAAAAGGCATGCAGATCGCACAATTTTGTAAAAATCTTAAGTAGATACTAGAATATTCAGCTTTATCCTATCTTGATTTTGACTTTCTATGTTACATTAAACATGTCCCAGGGCAAATTAAAAGTAAATATATGCCTGGAAAAAAAAAGAATTAGGGAAAACCATCATCATTAGGAAATGAAGAAAGGCACAGAAGCTAAAGCTTGAGGCAAAACTGCAGAAAGACACCTAAGAATGCTATAAACTGTGTAAGGGTGAGAGAAACAAAACAACAACAAAAAGATTTTGAAAATATACTAGCCCAAGAAAAAAAATTTAGACTAAATAATATTTTGGAAGAAAGGAACAAGCTTTCAAGTGACACATGCCCCTGTTCAGTGTCAAACAATGCCCGAGGCAGGAGCCTGTTCAGCTGCCAGCTTAAGCCTTTCCCCAGGGCAGTTTTTCCTCAGGATTCTTCTCTTGCCCATGTCTACAAGAGGGCAGCCTTACCAGGATTTAACAGATGTTCTGCACAGTGTAGCCATAACCTTGTGGAGATATTGGCTTCACTGAATGGTACGTGCACAGGAGGACTAAAAAGCACCTAACATTTTGTATATGAGGGACAGAGCTCAGTTAAAGTATCTGAGATTTCTTGATACCCAGCAGCTTAGTCAGAGCAGAGGTTTCTCGATTTCCAGGCATGAGGTGCTCAGAAAAATTACTTTGTCCTCAAACTCCCAACAAATAAACATCCAAGCAGGGATTATTTTAGTGTCTGGGGAAATCCAGATGTAAAGTTAGGAGAACGGATTGCAGAAAAGCCTCTCACTCACTTAGAGGTTCCTGCTACGACATCATTCTCATTATGAAGTATCAGAAGCCTGTAAAGTCTTAAATCTGAAAATGAATTAAAATTATCTTAAATAAGAATAGTTTCAGGTGCATTTCAACAGTTCACAAAATGTTAGCTTAGGACAATATATCCAGGGAGAGAAGAAGAACTGGAGCACTTCTTGGATTTATTAGAAACCAATATAGCTGTGGAAATTTGAAATACAAATCCTCAGAGATATTAACATTAGAACTGAGGCAGCAATAACACTGAAAAGTGCCCACCAGCATTAGATGACAAGAAAAGAGAAATGATTCAACTCTTTGATACAGCCAACAGTAAATCTATGGAGAACGGTAAGATATTCTGCTGGTTTTAGGTTAATTGTTAGTAACCTTGCTTCTCTGCCTTGTTTGTGCTTCATAAGCATGAAGAAATAATGAATTCAGGTCACATCTAGGGCTGAGGGATGTGGAGACTGAAGAGCTCTGCAACTCTTTGCCTTGCATGGCCACCCAGAAATAAAGGAAGCAATCCACACAAGTGGGGCACGACAGCCAGGGAAGGGAAAGATATATCCCTCAACTGAATTTCTAACAAGGAACCTCTACCAACTGTGAGTCAAAGGTATCATGCCACTCAAACTGCATTATGAGACACAAAGAAATAAAAGCAAGTAAGGGAGAAGGGAAAGGGGATGAATCTCCCCTAATCTTAGTCACATAAGGGCTAAAATCTCTCAACAACCAGAGGGAAGTTTATTCAGGAATGGGTGCCTGAAGTAGGTGGAATAACTTAAAGTAAGAAAAACCTCATATACACTGACAAAATTCTGGATCCGGTCAAGTGTAGACAAGACACAAACACTTTAATACTGTTTTTTAATAGTTTTATTCCTAAATGCTTCATAAAAAGGGAAAAAATCACTTAAAAATGGTTTGAGCAAAAGAGTTCAAGACTGTATTTCAACGCCACCTAATAAGACATAATATTGGAAATTATTCTATGAGAGTGGTATTTTCATGAAAAGGAAAAAGAAACAAATCCAAGAACAGTTTTGATGAAAACTGAAGTACAGGTGAATCCAAATATGAAAAGTTTAAATTAATCTGGAGTTATTATTTTAATTTCTATTCACTCTGTTTCCAGAATTCTTTTCCAGAAATAATGTCTTTTTGAAGGACTGAAGGTTGAGGAAGCCTAAAAGACTGTGTCCTTTACTGGAATAATTCCTTTAGAAATTTTTAAGTCATGTTTACAGAAGAAGCCTAAAAGAGGACTGAATATGAAAAGTGTGAAAAATATTAATTTTTAAATGTGAGACTAGCAACAATGGAATAAGGAATGTAGGAGTTACTGGGAGTATTTTTGGCAGAATTGAACTAATCTGATGAAAATAAACACATTTGCAAGGGCCTGACACAGATAAGCACAAGCTGAATAAACATTACAAAAAATATAATAAAGATGATTATTTTAAAAAGAATAAAAAGTAACAAAAGAAATTGAGGAGACACCAAATTATCTCAGATGCAATACCATAAAAGTAAAAAGGGTTGTAGTTTATCAAACTCTCAATTAAAATTACAGATGACTTGCAGCTAGCTCTGCCTGCAGCTGCTGCCTCTTTACTTTTCTCATTGGTAGCTATTATAGCTAAAAAAACCCCACCACAACATGTTAAGTGTCTGTTAAAATTAGGTCATGACCACTTATAACACATTATCTGATAACTTTGAAGTTCAACCAAGCCAAGTGCAGGGTCCTGCACCTGGGTTGGGGCAATCCCAGGCACAAATACAGGTTGGGCAGAGAATGGCTGGAGAGCAGCCCTGAGGAGAAGGACTCGGGAGCATTGGTGGATGAGAAGTTCAACATGAGCCGGCAGTGTGTGCTGGCAGCCCAGAAAGCCAACCTTATCCTGGGATACATCAAAAGAAGTATGACCAGCAGGTCACGGGAGGTGATTCTCCCCCTCTACTCTGCATTTGTGACACCACCTGGAGTACTGTGTCCAGCTCTGGAGTCCTCAACAGAGAAAGGACACGGGACTGTTGGAACGAGAACAGCAGAGGTCCATGAAGATGATTAGAGGGATGGAGCACCTCTTCTATGAAGACAGGCTGAGAGAGCTGGGGCTGTTCAGTCTGGAGAAGAGAAGGCTCTAGGAAGACCTTATAGCAGCCTTTCAGTATCTGAAAGGAGCCTATAGGAGAGCAGGAGAGGAACTCTTACTCACAAAGTGTAGTGACAGGACAAGAAGTAATGGTTTTAAATTGGAAGAGGAGAAATTTAGATTGGACATAAGGAAGAAATTCTTTACAGTGAGAGTGGTGAGACACTGGAACAGATTGCCCAGAGAAGTTGTGGACAACCTATCCCTGAGAGATTTCAAGGCAAGGCTTTGAGCAAGCTGGTCTAGTGGGTGGTGTCCCTGCCCATGGCAGGGGAGTTGGAACTTGATCTTCAAGGTCCCTTCCAACTCTAACCATTCCATGAAATAAGGAGGAACAGAGTGGATTCCAACTGCCTGCAAGTTCATATTCCTCCTCTGCACATTTTACTTGTTCTTACTCATGGCTCAGGTGTTTTAAACTGTTTTCTGTTTATATACCTCTCACAGCGCTATTATCCCAGGTGAGCATACCTCATTACCCTTTATTGTGCCATTTAAGTGTCACTTCTTAACTTTTCCTTTCTCATGCTTTTTATAGGTATATATACTTATTTACAGAATGTAATAGTCCCAAATGACCAGAGACTCATGAGTGTAATGTGGTTCATAAACAAGTTCTAGAAAGTCAAGAAACAACTTGTACAAAGATCTGACTCCAGCAACTAGAAATGATATGACAGAGAGCTTGGAATTTTACTTGCAAAACTTCCTACCTATGGTGAATCCATCGTACCCATTTATGAATCTTACATGTACAAAATCTTCCCACACACAAGCAAAGTAAGTCAACAGTCACCCAAAGAGCAAATTTAAGTGTGTATCTTGTCTGTGCAGATTCACAAAGAGGAACCGAAGGGCTGTAGGAACCATTAATGTTCTGGGCCAGTCCTACTGTTGTACAACAAGGTCCCTGCCCTGTACCAAACCATATATATATATTTCTATTTTTAGTAATTAAATAAAACAGGAAATTTGAAAATACATGGCCAGGAAAATTCACCTTTATATACTTTTATTCCTAGACTTAACGTTAATATTTTATTTTATTTTACTTAAATTATACTAAATTTGTCTCACACAGTTCAGATAATTCAGTTCAATTATGGTTTTGTTCATGTGGTTTTGTAGGAAAATGATTCCCTACTTGGTATGAAAGGTCCTTTTAAAAAGTCCTGTAATTCAGAAGCAGAACAAGAGGTAGATTCACATGTTCTCGAAACCAAGGTAAAATTTTGCAGGAGGTGGGACTTTCTGCTAAAAACATTTAACTGAAGGACTAAACAACACCTTTCAGTGCTTCTGCCACCAGTTTTGCAGTGTCAAGCAAAATCTGGTGAGCGCCACTGTGTTTGCTGGAGCTTGTCCCTAGTCCTACCATTCTCCATATTGGAAGAGTATGCTATAGCCCCTCCTCAGTTCACACACCTGGGCGCAGCAGGTGATGAAAGAGAGAGAATTACATGTTCATAGGTAAATTGTGCCTCAGAATAGCATTGAAGTATTGCCAGGATGGGCACCAGGATGTTGGTCTAAGAAGTCCTCCAGGACTTGTCAATGTATGTGTGTCCTCTAAGACCCCTTTTGGTAAAAAATTAATCTGTAAGAGCAAGGGCATCTGACCTGACAGGACACTGACATTGCCCAAATTTATGCCTACCAGAATACCATATTTTATTAATGTACGTCAGAATGGAAGTTTTTTCAGTGCTTCTTTAACTCCTATTTGAAAAATCCTTTTTCAGCTAATCAATCAAAAGGAGCTGAAGAAGGACACTGACCTCTAACAAATCAATTATATCTTAAATGAAAGCTCTTTTGTAGTCTTCTTTTAAAAAAAAAAAAAAAGTAAAATACAGTTTACCTTTAATAAAACTACCACAAAGTAACTGTATTGTATAACAAAGGATATATTAATGTCTATAGTTATAGATTTTCTATAATAGCTAGTCACAATGACACATGTGCTTTCACCCAGGTTAGTTATTTCCTATTTTAAAAGAATAAAAAGCATAATTTAAATTTAATTATCCTTTTAAACTGTCGTAAAATAGGGATTTAGCCTTCCAAGAAATCACCTTCTTTAAACTCACCTCTGAACGGGATAATAATGTTGTTACAAGATGGCAAATTATTTCAGAACACGGTATCTATTATGGGTTAGTATGTTTGGTAATCCACCCATCAACTTGTGAAGGTTTTGAAGTTTCACCCATCCAAGGGACATAACATCTGTGTATTAAATCCTGACCTCCAGTACTGCCACTGCCATAGCTGCTGGTTCTCTCTGTGCCTACTTCCAGAATTGCAATCCCCAGACTCTAATTACTAAACAACCCTCAGGATGACCCACTAACAACTAGCATGAATAAACAAGTCAAAATAGAAAAAGACTTACTAAGAGTATTTGCTGGAAATCCAAACTAAACTTATGCTATATCCCAAAGGTTCAAAGCCTTTGGCTAACTTTGCTTTGAATTATTTTGGTACGTTTCAGCAATTCTAGCTCTGGGGATGAAAGTGTCAAAATATCACAAGTCAGCTTCCTCATATGAGATTTTCCATGAAATTTTGCAGACACAAGAGGTTCAGAAAGTTTAGCAAATTTCCAATTAAGAGTCCGTACCCTGACTGTGCTCACTCTACAGCACTTGTGTGCTCGCAAGCATACACACACTTCTTAGGTATTTAGTGACATCAAAAACATTCTTTGTCTCAGCTCAATGCCTTTTAAATTTCTTTAAGCTCCAGTCTGAGAACTTAAACTGATTTTGTCTAAATAGAATGAAACTACAATGTAGTATGAATTTCAAGAAGCCTTTTCCAAGGCAAAACTCAAAAAAAATTATGAAGAATTGTTCTCCAAATTATAAGACAAAGAAATAATTTAATAAAGAATAAATATCTCAACAGAGCCCTATTGAAAATGACTTAAATTGAAATACATTTTACAGTGGCCAAAAGTTCACTAGACCAAGAGTTCACTTGAAAACATGAATAATAGCTTGGCTTCAGCACAGTCAGTGACAAAATCTGTATCTATTTCAGTGGAGCCAGAATCTAAATTTATATATAGTAAGTCTAATCAGGGCCTGCCTTGCCTACCTCAAAAAATGGCTTATTCATTTGCAGCTCATTAGCTACAGATACTAAAACAAGTTCCCGTTTTTTAACTCAACTATTTCCAATAATTTTCATATACAGGACCAACACGGAATAGATTCTGAAAGGGATGGTAGGAAGTGCCGCCTACTTGAAATACAGGAGGACTGCATTTGATGACCTGGGTGCTCCCTGTCAATTGCTGGTAGCGAATGTAACAGGGATTCATCATCCAAAGGAATGTTTTTTAGATTTCTATACTTTTCTGTATTTCCAGTACAATAGGTAGAATAAGATTGCTGCCATTATTTCTTTTCCATGTTAACAAACAGGTTGTTCGAGCTGTCAGATTATGTGTGTGCATGTAGATACATTTGTGTTGATGGGCACAATTTCTGGTTGGCTGTTGCAACTTAGTCTCAAACTTTCTCTATGAATGTCCTTGTACCTTATTTTTCCACCTGTAAAACAGAAATAACATTTGCTACTGCAAATATAAATTAATGTATCTGAGATGCATTATGCTACAGTGGTTACAATTTTATAGGAAAGTAGAGAGGAAATGGTTTTATAGTTCTTCAAATTTGAATTGCAGGCAGAAAGATTAATGGAGAACAAAGACGCTAAAGTTTAGAACTAAGTCCTCTGCTCTGTTTAGTACTTTTGGCTATGATCTTAGGGTCCATGAATGTAGGGAGCAAAGCAGAACTATATCTTGCAAGATACAGGAGCCCTCCTGGCTATCACTCAGAACAGTACTCATGTCTAAAGTGCTGCCTTCACTGACAATACAGGAAAAGATTTATGGGTTTACATATTTCTTTTCAGAGGTCTTTCTTCCTCTGAAACTGACTTTTAAAACTCAAAGTGTTATACAAGAGAACTTTCTTCCACATTAGCTTATTAATACACTCCTAAGTACAGTCTTGAGAGATAAAGTAAGAGAAAAAGAGCAAAATGGGGCTTTAGAGGAGGCTTTAGGTCTTTTCTTCAGATATTACAAATCTTTTTATGACCTGAGATTCTTAACCTATTTGGTACTCAATTATGGAGCTTTTGTGCAGACATTTTTAGTTCTTCTAAGCAGAAAATGTGGCTTTCCCAGAAGAATACCTTAGAATGACTCTAGCAAATTAAAAAAAAAAACTTTATTTTAGGGCTTCTGCCACTGATACAGGCCACAAAGCATTCATAAAAGCATAATTTGAAGAAATGAATTTGGTTTTGAAACAAACTAAAAGCAACAGCTAAAAGAAAACCATGTTATGGAGTATTTTCAGCCAGTTTCTCCCAACAGACTGCTCACAGAACTGGGTTATGCATCTGTATGTTCTGGCAAAAGAAACAGACTGCAGATCAGCATACTTTCATTTCCAGTTACCTGATTGGGAAATACAACACAACTTTTGCGATATCAGATGTCTGGTCTCAGTCAAAAGCTAGTGATAAACTGTACACAGTTAAGACTGTTGGCTTTTCATGCATGTTTGTAATGTAAAAGTTGATAACAGAGCAAGGTCTAAGAGCAACACATTTTTTTATTCAAGAAGTAGAAACAGTCACCTAAGGAAAGGAGGCATTTGTGCACCTCATTGAAGCAAATTGGTGTTTACTTATCAATTAAGTACAGAGGATGAGTTACAGCAGACAAAAAGATGTTTACACAACTATGGAAAGAAAATAATCTTTTTTTTTTTTATTCCTTAAATTCTGTGAGAAGCCAGACTGTCTCTCCTAGAAAGTCTGTTTTATCTAGAAAGATAAAACAGAAGGCACTGCAGAGGGAAACATGCATGATGTGGACTCCTGGAAGATTTGATTGAAGAAACTGAATAGCAAAGCTAGATTACTCCACCACAGGAGAGAGGTGGCAAGCATAAAGCCTGAAACTTTAATATAATCTTTACAAGAGAAGAAACAATCCCATTTAGAGAAGGGAAGCCTTCCTGATCTAATCCTCATGAAGTAAGCCAAAAGTAGCTTTTATTTCTTATTTCTTCTATGAATGTCTGTGACTACTATTTGTTTGTGAAATGATAAAGAAATGATTGCCCATTTATTTAACCTGTTTTGAATTTAAGAATTTTTTTTTCAAAAAGAAAACCAGAATAATAACAGTGCATTTCTCACCTTAACACATTTCACAGGCCCATAGCAAAATTTATCCAAATGGTAACAAAGTAGGTTCCTATTGGAGCTTCAAATCAGAGCAGAGAGAAGCCAACAGAAATGTCAGGAGGCTCTCAGCTGTCTTCAGGCAGTGGTCAGTGGGACACTGGAGGCTCTCTGGCAACAGATAAGATACTGAGATATATGTTTGAACGTTACAGCTCAAAGGGAAAACGTGACAAAACAAAGTACCCTAACAGAGTCAACTGAGGTTTTAAATGAAGGGCGCTCAATAAACCCTAGACAATGCCTGACTGCGAGGCAGAAATAAAGACAATTTTTTTATTTTTTATCAAGCACTGGCAATACATTGTACTTTTTATGTTAATTGCAGACTTCAATTAGTTTCTAGCAAAAGAAGACACTGAATTTTCTATTGTAACACACGGCTCTTAAATGGCAGAATTTTAAGATCATTAAAATAATTAAGGCAGTCACGAGATTTCAAGGAGAAGGATTTCACAGAGAAACTACAATTGTTGCAGTTCTACCACACATTTATTCACTTGCTTGTGTTCCTTTCATATGATAAAGAACTGCAGAAAAAAATTTTTTTACAGTACTGACAATTTCAAAGATTCAAGAATCATAAATTAAGCACAGAAATTATGAGATTGACTTAGAAATACTGAGATTTTTAAAACCATTTGGGTATCTTTATTTTCCTTTTCAATATGGAGGCATTAGGCTTCACTTGGGCCATACAAACTCTTCAGCATGACCAGAAGGCTAAAAATGTTGCTTTGTGAGGTGAAATCTGAGTATTTCAATTAAACACAGGAGCTGGCTCAATACAGAATCCACCAACCATCACAAGACACATTATAAAAGTTACAGGCATAAGCAAATACAATTTTTAAAGCAGTCTGTTTTTCATGGAGACTCCAAGCGACAATGAATTCTCTCTTTCCCTTGATAGTCTGTTCCAGTGGCTAAGTACTCTTGTAAATACTGTGTTTTCTTTTCACTTTCATCTTGATTCTTTTCCTAACTTAGCTGCCAGCCAAAAGGCTATCTTGTTATGGCTTTGTCGCATTAAGTGCCTAAAACATTGATACCTGTTTCCATTTTGAAGGAAATAAAACAAGTTTTACAAATATCCTTTGTGGTTTTGTGAGTTTTTCACTTGCGTTTGCCAGACTAGCCATTTCTTGTAATGGACTGCAAGAGAGGAGATGCTGTGAGCAGACCCTGAGGCTGCCTTGCCAATTCTTTTCTCATGGTGGATCACACAGGTGCAGAGCACAAGCCTGACCACAGAGGACCCAGGTCATTAAACTGAGTCACCCATATGTATCTGCACCTCCGAACTGCAAGTGGCTTGGACCATGACTATAGAAAGACATTATTCAGTATGATTTGCAGTATATTCCAGCTATCTAATCCTCTTTTATTCTTCTTCCATGGATCACAACCCTGTATAACAAAAGTGGCTGCAACATGTTCAGTTTCATATAAGTATTTAGGCTAACACTTCCAGGAAGCAAAATATTGCTAACCCAGTTTGCATGACATTCAGATATTACCACAAAACATAACTCAACCAACCATAAAACAGGTCACTATCATGCAAATTTGACTTTTTAAAATAACTTCTTAACATAATCTCTTCAACATGTGCAGAGAATATGAATGAAGACAGAAGAGAACAACCAAAAAATACATTTCACTCGAATGATTGTAAAAAAGAAAATAGCTATTCACATTTTTCACTCTGTTCCAACACACAGGACAGTTCAGAGGACTGATTTTCCTGAAAGCGTTTGGGAAGCAGGGGTGTGATATTATTATTATTAGCCCAAACATCCAATTAAGGATTTAGAAGATATCCTCTTGTATATTGTGTTAACTTTTTTTCTGTGGTTATTCCTTTATCAGGACTTCAAATACATCAATGAAAGACAAAGTTACTTGTCAAGAAAACTAAAGGAACATCACGAAAAGGAATCCAATAAAATTCTCACAAACACATTTTGTTTCACCAATGAATAAAGTTTGAACACCAAATATTACAGCTTGTTTGTTGGAAGGATACAGTTTTGCAGCTTTGAATCCTCAAAAGGCACATGCATCTCCAAAAACATTTGCAGTGTAAAAAGTAAGAAGACTGATTAATGCAGACAATAGTGTTCATCTGCATTTTAGTTTTGGTTTTTTGGTGTTTTTTTTTCAGAGGTTTTTTGGGTTGGTTTTTTTTGGTAATGAGTTCTTCATATAATGAGATCTTAAAAGATCTTAAAAGCTCAAAGAGCTTGTGATGCTTACATGTCAGGAATAAAATGTGACCTACATGAGTGAAAAAAAAAAAAAACAACACCTTTCAGTGCTTCTGATACATTGATAGATTTTAGGACAAAGGGAAAAAACATGCATCTGAGAAAACGTGTTTACAAGATATTCACTTTCACTTTTCAGAGAGATAAATATTATATAGAAATGAAGCAGACACATCTTCCAGGGATTAAATAGTAACTAGTAAAAGAGCAAGCCAATCATACTAAGATAATACAAAGAAGCCTGAAAGTATATTTCAGCAAATAATTCAGCTAAGTAGAAATATTTTGTAGGATACGTAAATGTAACTATTGCTTTGGTCTCTTTTATCTGGTACATTTGTTATTTGGAATATTGAGATTAAAGGGCAAAATTTCTAATCCAATTTGTAGAGAATATGTTCATTGCTTCTGGTTCTATTTTAATTAGATGATAGATGTATAGAGGTTATGACTGTGATATATTTTTCCTGAAAGCCACAAAAACCAAAGCCATAAAAAGTAAGAGTTGAATCTTTTGATCCATTAAAATCTAACACATTGGCATTTTTCATCTTGTACAGTTATGTACAAGTGCTTATGTCTTATGAAACCTGCTAATTTTTCTCTCAGCTACTATATTCAGGTATCATCAGTCTATTAATCTGTCTGTTTCAGAGATATCTAATGTGGAAGTTCAGCTCCTGAGCAGGAGTTATGTGCTCATCAATGGGCCTCAGGGGCACCAGGTGTAAGCACAGCTAAATCCAAAAATCATCAAGCAGCAAATAAAGAGAAAAGAAAGAAAAGAAACATGTGAGTGGTAACATTGCAGTTAAGTATAGCTAGATCATTCAGTGTCACTAGTTTCAGCTTTCTTTCCACAGGCCACTTCACATTCCTCTGTAATTATGAAACATTATTATGGCAAGTTTAAATCCCATATGACTTGGCAGTGATGCGGTGTATTTACTGTTCTGGCAGCTCATAACACTGTCGTTACATGTACAAATGGTTGACAATACAAGAAGGAATTCCAAAATTTGTTTTCCTTCAATGCAGTGACCCATTCAAGCCTTTCAGAAAGTTAATGCTGACTGCAGTCTTTGGGAAATGTACAATAATTGCTTCATAGATAGAAAATATGCTATTATCCTCTTCCTTCAACTGTTAGTTTGGCAGTTACCTCTCCTCCAAATACTCTTTTTGAAAAAGGCATATATTAGAAACTAAATTTAGAATAAAACCTACCACTTACACATTTTAAAGAGAGAAAGCACATGTTTATAATTCCTTGAGACTGTTAAGCATTTTAAAGCAAAAATGTTTAAGAATCAAATTTTGTGAAATTATTATTCAAAATTCTTGCCTCAGAAAATATAACAGCTGAAAAAAGAGAGAAGCTTACATATCACAATATATGTAGCTGTCTTTTTTTCCGTGTATCTTCTCAAGATTGTGATCAAACAGCCTATCAGACTTATACTTCTGGGGTTTATATTAGCTTCTTGCAATCTTAATAGCTGTCAGGAGTTCATATACTGTTAAGCTGTTTTATTATTACTAGCATCCTGTAGATTTTTAGTAGCTCAGTTAATGTAATTTTGAAGGTTTTTTTTTTCTCCTAATATTATAGACATCTGAGAGACACATTGTCCATGCGGCATTTATGGTTTAAAACAACCCTTTTATTATAATTCTGCATTGTAAGGCTGTGTAAGTTTTTATACAGCTATCCTGATCAGAATACAGAAAAAAAAGTGTAAAGATGTGTTCATATTTAATTCTACTGTACTGAAAACAGTGTTTAATTGGGGCATCTGAGCAGTATCCCTGTCCCTTTGTTTAAGGAGGTTATCTTGGACTAGGGTCACAATCACCTAGGCACTTGGTTGTATTTCTGTCTATATAAACAGTCATATGGCTGCAAGCACAGGGAGGGGGGATAATTCTGTATTATGCAGTACAGCACTGTATGGAACTACCCAAACCAGCTTTGATAACACTGGCGTGTCTACACAAGACTGGCTTATTGTAAATTCCTTTCTGCCAGCTAAAGGCATGAATCAGTTCAAGGAGAAGCCAGATGAAGTTGTATTGCAATGAAAGAGAGGTTAAGATGAGATCATGAGAGCACCTCCATAAATACCCTTCACCATTTCTGTAATTATTATGCAGAGATACTAGTTTGTGTCCCAGAGGCAAGATAGCTATGACAGCAATGTTCTTGGAAATCAGTCCTGCTTTAAGTCTAAAGCATCTTAATTGCATTATAATCAGATTGCTTAATATTGCAGCCTTTTTACAGTGTCTTCTTAAGCTTGGCTTAGACACTGCTGCCTAGTAGTGGCCAGTTCGATAGTTTCCTGAATTACAGGTCTGGTGTCTGACTTACAGCAACCCTTTCACTCAAACCACCCCCAAACAAACACAAAGTTAGTTCAGGGACCTAATTCCAAAAAGAAATCATAGAACTATCTGGAGCTGCAGCCATGTTTGCACCCTTTCAAAGCAAGATACAATTTATTAATTGGAGTATAAGATATGAGAATCTACACCTTAGTATGAGAAAGCCAACTTTGAGATAGAGTTGATATTTACAAAGCAAATTCTCCCGTGATTTTTCAAAACCATCATTCTTTCTTTGTCTTTTTTTCCATTATGTGACTAGTCACTTTAAATACAGCAAGGAAACAGTACAGCTTGAGTGACCTCTATCACAATAAAGGATGATTGGCAAGGCTATGAAATACGTATTGTCTCCTGTCTCCCACAGGGTTGAGGCCAAAATTTATATAAGAGCATAACCTTTTTTTACCTTGCAAAATTAAATTCTAAAATTTTCTATTTTTTTCCTTCCTTTATGAAGCATAAATGACCATTAATATAATGTATTGGATGCTTCCTTCTTTCAGGACTTCTCTAGGACATCTGAAGTCATGTTCTGTCAAATATCATGAGCCATTATAGCAATCACCCAATGGTTTATTGATGACAGACTTCAGATGCTTTTCCATAACTGCAAGTGTTTAGGAAAGTTGTCACACCTTTCAGTTGCCCACCTGCCCCTGGGAACACACAAAATGCTGTGTCTATCTGCCATAATATATGTAATCCCCAGGAAGTTTGATTTGTCACTCATGGGGGGATGAAAATCTCCTTGCAAGCCTATTGCCTGATTTCTTACAGGTTGATATTAGCTACTACCTTCAGTTTACATAAAGCAATCAACATTTTCATCAGGCAGAGTTTCAGAAAGAGGTTGCTCAATTTCAGTGCTGTGTCCCCAAGAAGGACTGCATGCTGGCAGACGCCCAACTCTGCAGGATTTCTCCTGGGTTCGTTTGTAAGGAGCCTGCTGATTCTCAACTGCCACCAGTTACAAAAAAAAAATCCATTACTTAGAACTCTCTTCTCTAATAGCTATGAGCTATTCTGCCTCTTTTCAAGAACTCTTCCTCAGGTGCATTGATCAATTTCTTTCTGTTTCATATTTGGGGGGGTGGTGTTCCTGATGGCATCTGATGTCCAAAAGAGTTTAATGTCTTTAGTTTTAATGTCTTTAGTACTCAGTATGGTCAGCAGTTCTCTGCCTAACCATAACCGGTTTTGTTCAGTACAGGCAGCAGCATGTCATGTCTACCAAAGAAACTTCTAGAATTCAAGCGGTGGGGGGGAGAAGAAGAAAAAAAAAAACAAACAAACAGGTATAGATTTTTATAGATAGGTCACTTTTTTTCTCACCACTGCAATATTGATCAAAATAAGGTACCTAAAAAGCCCCACACATCACTTGAACATTTTTAGTTCAGTAGCCACTCCAGTTTCCTGAGCCTGAAATTTGCCTGGAAGGTAAGGTCTGTAGTAAATCTCACCATTCATGCTCTTCCTTCAACTAATCACGATTTAGGACTGACCTGAGGCAAAAGCAAAGCTGGGAATCACCCTGGTCAGTGGAACGAATCAGCAAAATCATGGCATCTTTGGTATAGGGTAGTGGGGTGGCTCTGACCCTTTAGCAGAGGCTCTGTGTCCTTTTGCTCGTCGCTGGGACACAGCAGAGCCTCAACATCAGCATTCCAACAGCACACAGTCCCTGGGGAGAGCCAGAAAAACCCCACAGCCTGAAGCTTCTGCTCTTGAGTGGGCAATCATCCAGAGGAGGCAGGACCAAAGAGGTGGTGGTCTTCCCTCAGTCTAGGGCCGACTGTGTTACAA
This sequence comes from Pedionomus torquatus, assembly GCA_013398155.1. Lineage (NCBI taxonomy): Eukaryota > Metazoa > Chordata > Aves > Charadriiformes > Pedionomidae > Pedionomus > Pedionomus torquatus. The sequence goes on from VZRU01005779.1 coordinate 534,417, forward strand.
GAGACTGACACATGAAGTTGCAGATTGGAGTGATGTGCAGAGACAGGGCAATAAATATACCCTAGCAGAGCTGAAGCACTCATTTAATACTTGCAACTGGAGTTACTTAAAGAGAATATTCTGTTGTCTCACTGGGTAACCTCAGGCTGGACACAGAGCCAGCTGAGAAGGACAGATTTTTGCCATAAATATGAATGCTATTTAACAATCCCCAAAGACAGTATTATTTTACCTCATCCTAAGAGGAAGAAAATTGAATGTCATTATACTCCTGAGACATCTTAGGCTGATCCTGTCTGGTCCCAGCTGGATTAACTGATCACAACCAGATTTATCCCACTTAACTTCAAGCACTTCACTGTGGCATATAATTTGAGGGTAGCCTGACCCCACTGTATTTCCTCTATAATCAATGGAAAAAGAAAAATGGGCTGAAATTGACTTCTGGAAGTAATGCTCTCTCTGTTGACTGCAAAGTGAATTTGACCCCAAATTAGGCACCCTTATTATATGTCTGAAGCTAAGGGGCAATGAATCACTCCTCTGCAACTTTGGAGATCAGGTTTGATCATGACTATAACCTTACAGTCTTAGCATTCATCCAAAATAATTGCTGTGCCAGTGCTGTGTTGAACAAAGTCTAGGTTTTACTGCATGGGTTGATCTGCTGCTGTGAACTAGGAAGGTTTCATAAAGGCCATATAATTAGTTCTCAGCACCACAGGCAGATTCACAGAGTGGGGTTTAAGTCACATATGCTTCCATCTTCTGAGTGCCTGCCTTCAAGCCCACTGTCAGAAACTCACAGTAACTCCCAAGGTTCTTCCTGAAACCAGTCTTCTGCCATTCACCACCCGTAGCTCTACTCTCTGAGGAATTTTCCCTTTAGATACTTTATACTGTATTTGTATTCAGAGCTTTTGCTGCACACCCAGCAGAATGAGTATATTCAGAGTTTCTTTTTGCATCAGTGGAACTCCGAGCAGAAAGTGCTTTTCAGGCTGGTTAGGAAAATCATCACTTCTGTTTGCTATACTGCTTTACTGTGGGATATATAACTTCTCTTCATCCAAGACTGGTAATACCCAAAGTAAATAGATGATAAAGAAAAATCATTGGGATGGAGTAAAACACCAGATAGAACAAATTACACAGACTGGTTCAAATCCAAGGATTGATTTTACATATTAGCGCTAGTCTACTCATTTGTTAAAACTGCAATGCAAAGGAACTGGGTTATCCATGCAGCAGTTTTAAATAAATCTTGATTTTTCATTCCCTCCCAGTTCCTCACTCCCCCAATGTAGCCACAAGGAACTTGCAATACAAGGGTCATAATTCTTAAAGAAAAAGCCAAATAATAAATTTTAAATATTAGTTCTAATGTGTGTATTCTTCTGAGGAAAGTAAGATATTATCTAAGAAAGACTTCATAATTATATTCATTCAAGGAACTAGTTTTATTTTTTTCCTTTACTGGCTTGTCCGATCACTGATAGCAATTTTTTGAAGTTTTTTTTTATCTAAAAGTTATAAAGAATATGTTTGAAAGAATAAAGCACGCTGTCAATCTTGGGTAGACACAACACATGCCTTGGGCAGAATTTGACTAAAATGTAAAGGGGAAAAGTAAAGAGCTTATCTTCAGTTTCCTTGCCAGTTACAGAGGACTGCTTCAGAAAAGGTTTGCATTATCCTAAGCCATTGTTAGCTTAACGCAGAAAGTGAATAAAGTTCTGAACAACCACAAAGGTCAAGCTAGCTGATAAGAATGGTTTTTCATTGATTTGTTTAAATAGATTATCAGTTTAGTAATCACCAGCGATCAAATCTAGTTTTGTTCTTTGTCTTAGAGACAAATTTGCAACAACATGGTGCTGATTTTGTCTAAAAGCTTAAGATACCACTACAAGGAAAAGTAAAGCCTGTGAATTAACTCTTGGATGTATTTCCATTTTCTCTGGATCTTCTATTCCAAGTATCACTTTTTTTCAATTCATGTAGAATTTCTAGATCTTTTCCAGCGGTGGATGTATCTTCTAATAATGCTAACTATAGGGGAAAAACATCAGTCTTTCTGCAAATCAAATAAATCATCCAGATACTGCAGTTAGAACATTAAATTTACAAAGTATCATTTCCACGTGACACACCAGAAAAAAACCTGACATGATGCTGGTTTAACTTGCAGAGAATTAATAAATATATTCTATCCATCTGTAGCCCAGATACATTTAGAGAGATGAAATTCTGTAACAATAAGAAATGATCTCTGAAAATGCTGCAGTTAGATATCAGAAATAGCATGCAGTTTGAAGGAATAAGATATAAATAGAAAGCAAGTTTGTACACATTATTACTGTCCCCTAATTTAAAATTCATGTGATAGCATGGCAGTGAGAGTTTTAGTATACTGGATCAAGAAATTTAACAATTTCAGATTTTGACCATTAGAGTCAAGCTAAGTGACTACTTGCTATCTTACAAACTGTGAAAGTAATAAGACCACTCGTGCTATCTTAGTGCAAGATACAGTCAGAGTGGATCTTGTCAGACTTCAGTTGAAGAGCCAGTAACAGTGGAAGGCACTTTCTTCTTCAGTGTTTGTCACAATGCAATTATATCTGGAAATAAATGGATGATGTTTCTTCTGGAGCTATCCAGAGTAACCTGCCAAATTCACACTGGCATAATTCTAGAAAGCATATTTAAGTTTTGTCACAGATAAATTTTGTCTAATAGGAAACATAATATTTTTAGTGATCACATCTTGAAATGTCGTAGCAGTATTTACCAGATCTAAAAGTGTCTGTATAAAATCACATTAAACAGAAGCTTCACCTTCCACAGTCTCAGTTCAATGCTACTTAGAAGTCACACATTAAAAATCTTCCCTATTAGTACTGTAAGATTTGACAAAAAAAAAAAAAGATTTTATGGTGAGCTGTACTTATGTGTGTATTAGAAATCGGCACTATAAGAAGAGGAAGGCAGGCACACAACATTCTAAAACTCAATGGTTTATTCTAACCTGTCAAATAAGGGTGATTTTAATATTTTTCTTTCAAACACCTTTATTGTCACTCAAGCTGTGATGATGTTCCCTATGTGTTCTGCCTACACATCTTGAATGATTTACTGATAAAATATATTTCAGTTAGCTAATTTAAATGCAGGAAGAAAGAAATGTGTGGCTATTTATAGGACAATATCTCCAGTGTTTATTTGTGGACAAGTTTCTTTTCTTCAATCATACAAAGAAATGACTAAGCTACAAGAAGAAAACATTCAAAACAGACTAAATAACTTTGAAAGTCTTAGTTTAAATTTTTTAATAATTCAGGCTATTAGAATCTAAGTTACATGAGAACACCACCAAATTTGATTCTTCAGTAGCCAGATAGCTTTTGACAATACAGTATGATCAACTTTTGATAATAGGAAGACTTGATGAGAAAGCAAATTCAGCCAGAAGTTTAGTGCCATTGTTCAGCAGGTGAGCACTAATCAGGAATACACAGAGTTGAGACACAAAATTATTCTAAAATCAAAAGAGTTACACTAAAGATATATCCTATAGAATTTATATAGCATATCCTGTCTTCTACTTTTAGGTGCTCAAGTTATAAAGCAATCAAAAATAGTCTACTTTTAAAGGATAAAGCAATCAAAAATAGTCTACTTTTAAAGGCATATTATTAGAAACTACTTTTAAAGGCATGTATAACAGATATAGAGAGAGCACCAGGAAGAACTATTTTACTTCCTGATCCTTCTGCATATATGAATTTCTAACCAGATACAAATTTCTGGATCTGATGGGTTTACCCAAGCTGGGTGGGCAGCTGCCTGGTGCAGCATGTCACCTCTGAGTCATATAGTGGCATATGCTTCCATACTCATGGAAACTCAACCTCCTTCTCATGACCTCAGAGCTGGGCTGCTGCTCACTGTAAAAACAGAGAGAATTTGATGTCATGGTCCAGATGTTGAGAACGTAACAAACCATATTGAGTGCTGATGAATTCATGTAACACAATCTGCAGAAAGTGGCTCTGAAAAATATGTAACCACAATATTCCTTAAACTCATTGATTCTGCTCAGAATTTACAAACTGAAAAGTGAGTAATTTTGCCCACATATGCTATGTGGATGAACATACTATGCCATCAGAGCAGATTATGGTTTTATTTACAAACAAACTTTTTGCTGGTATATTTACTCATGAATGCCTAGAACCAGGATTCTTACCCCCAAACTGGAACCTACATGTCACACAAACATAGAATGGCTGAGGTTGGAAGGCATTTCTGGAAACCATCTGGTCCAACTCCTCTGCTCAAGCAAGGCCACCTAGAGCTGGTGCCCAGGAGCATGTTCAAGTGGCTTTTGAATATCTCCAAAGATGGAGACTCCATAACCTTGCTGGGTATTCTGTGTCAGTGCTTGGTCATCTTTACAGTAAAAAACTGTTTCCCGATGTTTGGAGGGAATATCATGAGTTTCTGTGCACCCATTGCCTCTTGTCCTGCCACTGGGTACCACAGATGAGCCTGTCTCTGTCCTCCTTACCCCTCCCTTCAGATATTTAGATATATATGTATGAGTTCTCCCCCTGAGCCTTCTCTTCTTTAGACTAAACAGTCAGCATTACCTCATAGGAGAGGTGCTCCAGTCCCTTTGACATCTTTGTGGCTCTTCACTGGATTCTCTCCAGTATGTTCATGCCTGTCCTCATAGGAGAGTTGCTCCATCTCTCTAATCTTCGCGGCCTTCCACTGGACCCATTCCAACAGTTCTACGTCCTTTCTATGTTGAGGCCTCCAGAGCTAGACACAGTACTCCAGGTGGGGTCTCACAAATGCAGAGTAGAGGAGGTAAATCATCTCCCACAACCGTCTGGTCACACTTTTCCATTCTCTGCCCAACCTGTATTTGTGCCTTGGTATTGCCACGTCCCCAGTGCAGGATTCTGCATTTGGCTGGGTTGAACTTCATGCAATTTGCATCACCCCACCTCTCAAGCCTGTCCAGGTCCCTCTGGATGGCATCCCTTCCCTCCAGTTTGTTGACCATACNGTGGCTCTTCACTGGATTCTCTCCAGTATGTTCATGCCTCCCCTGTACTGGGCAGTCCAGAAATGGACACAGGATTCAGGTGTGGCCTCACTAGTGCTGAGCAGAAGGGAAGAATTACCTCTCTCAATCTACTGACAATCTTTCTAAGGCAGGCCAGGACACCATTAGCTGCCTTTGTGTTAAAGGCACGTTGGTGGCTTGTGTTCAGTCTTGTATCCACCAGTAACCCCAAGCCCTTTCCTAAAAAGCTACTTTCCAACTAGCTGGTCCCCAACATATTCAGGTGCATGGGTTTGCTCCTCTCTAAGTGCAGGACTTAGCATTTCCCCTTGACAAACCTCATGAGGTTCCTAACAGCCAGCCTGTTCAGGTCCTTCTGGATAACAACATGACCCTCTTGTATATTAGCCACTCTTCTCTATTATTTGTCATTGACAAATTTGCTACAGGTATGCTCTCCTCACCATCTACATAATTAATGAAGAAGTTAAACAGGATTGGACCCACTGCTGACCCCCTGGGGTATACTGTTGGTTCCTGGTCTCCAACCAGACTTTATGCCACTGACCACCATCCTCTGGACCCAGCCATCCAACCAGTTCTCATCCACTTCACTTTCTCTCATTCAGCTCATATATCAACACCTTTTCTATGAGAATCTCATTGGGTAAGGTAAGGGGTCAAAGGCCTTCCTGAAGACCAAATCCAAGACGATATCCAGTGCTCCCCTCCATCT
>VZRU01005779.1:547647-593565 GCA_013398155.1 Pedionomus torquatus
CCTTTAATTCTGACCCATAAGCTCTCCCTTGGGTATTCATCCATCCCCAGACAGAGCTCCACACACTCCAGCTGGTCATTGACATAGAGGGCAACACCTCCTCCCCGTCTACCCAGTCTGTCCCTCATGAAGAGTCTGTGTTCCTCCATTCCAACACTCCAGTCATAAGAGCCATCCCACCACTTCTGTGATGACAATAAGACCATACTCCTGGAGGAATGCACCTCCAGGTACATACACAGTATTTAAGGTACATTAGGAAAATAATTCTACAGCTCAATGGTTTTCTGCATGAAAAATTCCTCATAAAAATTTGGTTAAAAGCATAACACATGATATCCAGAAAATCTGAGCTTATATAAGCCAAGCTTCAATGACATGGGAAAAAAAAAAACAGTATAGGGAACAGACACTAGACAGAATAAAGGTAACATTTTATAACATGTATTCTCATGTTTTTTGAAACATGAAACTCCCTTTCAAAATACTGATGTCTTTTCAGATACCAAAATTTGAACAGATCTTTAGCCATAAAGTGATCATTATATCTTACTAGGATAAAGAAATCACAAAGTACTTGAGACAATACATGAAACAAAAGAAGAAACTCAAAGTATAGACGTTGATTTTTTTTATGTGAAATATGACTGCTCCATATTGCAGAAAAGACAACAGAACCATCCATTGCTCACTATTACATAGACTTTTATGTTGACCAGAAGTACAAGGTTAACTGTAAAGTTAACTGTACCCTTGTGTCAGTTTTATTGTGAAATACATATTTCTGTCTGCATAAACAGAATCAGATTTTACAAAGTTAAATCAAATGATGTAGAAAATTTTGACTTGTAGTGTAGCCATAACTAACAACCACAAAAAGAATCACACACATATAACACATTAACACACACATACTCATCACAGTAACATATATGGCAATAAGCTGACTTTATTCATGTTAGATTCAAAATAAACAAAAAAAAAGATGTTTATCCCTAAGCATCAGCTTAGCTACCTTTATGAAAATCAACATATGACTTCCTCCTAGATAAATACTTCATTGGTCCAAAATGATTGGCTATACTTTAAACAGATAATTATTACTAAAATAACATATTTTTACTAATGTATTCCTAATTCTGGCATTCAACCAGTGTGATTTTATTTTCATTACTATTATTAGCACATGAAATAGCTTTTTATGCTGCTTGAATCACTTCCATTCTTAGGGATTCAGACTGTACAGTGCAGCCTGATAAGCTTTGATAATCAAGGGTTGTTTCATTCCTCAGGATTCAGATTCCACTATCATAAGAAAGAATATTATTTGCCCTATTAGTGGCAGCAAAATAAGAGTATGAGATTACTTATGAGTTATATAACTTAATGCAATGAAATTAGGAAAATTCAAGGGGAAGGACAGGTAGCTGCATTTTTTGTCCAAATCAGATATTTTTCATTCATAAGGAGCCATCAACAGCAAACAACAGTATCACAAACAATGCTTGGACCTTAACAGATGGTTTGCATCAAAGACTGAGTTTTTTCTAGTTGAGAAACAGGCTATACATCATTTTTAAGTCAGTGCAATGCTACGAATAAAGTTGAGAAATTCCCTGGTAAATACACACTGCTGCATAACAGATGAGGTCTGCAATCTTAAACTGAACAGTCTGCAAACTCACTTCACTGAACAGTTGACAGTTGTAGATGCTTCCACCTGTGTTTAACACACACATATACTCATCACAGTAACATATATGGCAATAAGCTGACTTTATTCATGTTAGATTCAAAATAAACAAAAAAAGATGTTTATCCCTAAGCATCAGCTCAAGCTTCTATCATTTGAGGCCAACAAGAGTTTTGTTTGCCCCCTTGGAGAGGAAGATAGCCCCACTGCACAGGCTTGAATTCAGCAGCCACAATGACTGAAAGAAAGGATCCCTTTATCAGATAGATGTGTACCTCCTCATCCCACAGCTAGTTGAACCATCAGGTGAGGATCTATATGTCAGCACAGGCACTGGTTTGAAAAGATACCATGCACAGCTTTCCCTCACAAACGGCAGAAATCACATCTCATCTGTAGGAACTCATCTGACAAAGCAAGGCACACCAGTTGTGCAGCTCTGGTGGTCTTCTCTGCTCCTTTCCTACTTTGTCTTTCAATGGCTACCCTTGAAGAGTAAAAAGCTGTTTAAAAGCCATTATGACCTAAAGGGGGAAGGTTATTAGCTTTCACATTCCCTCCTCAGGCTATACTGTTTAACATTTCCGCTGTGGCCATCCAGGAAAATAGCACCATTTTCATCTGTTATACTTTCTTGCCCTCTGCTGGAAAAAATATCAACTGAGTGTGCAGACCTGAACCTTTTAAAATTGATTTTCCAAGCAATCATAAAAATAACTGACTTTTTTCACACAATCTTCCTGCAAAACCCTCATAAGAGATGTTAAAACAAATCTGTTTCTAAGCATGCCACCTGATTTCTAACAATTATTTCTGACACTTATTCAGAATCAGGCCAAGGCATTGAAAGTACCATCTTGTCTTCAAAATACACGTGCTTCAAAGCACAAGAAAGTGGGGAGGAATGGAGACCAAACAAGTAACAGAACAAGTAGTATGCTCATTTTTCTAACACGAACAAAATCCAGGTGCTGGTATTAAGAAGGAATAGAGGGCTATAGCATTTTCTACTTTCAGAAATCATATTGGGTTTGTGATGTTTTAAGTGAATAAGTGGGTAGCAAGTGTTATACTATCGTCATTAAACAGCAAGCATATGCTTTCATACTCACAGCCAAGGAAGAATTCTTCTTAATAGAAACTAAATTACCTCTCTGCCATTATACCATTACCATGGGGACATATCTGGGAGCCTTTCAAGAACTTCTGGGAGAGAGTTTTGCCTCTGGGTTTTATGTCTTCAAAAACCTTAGGCCTCTGACTTTCTCTAAACACATACAGTTTCTCCTGAATAGCAGTTGGAAAAGGAGGCAGGTTCATTGGCTGTATTGTCACCATTCTCCTTTTCATCAAAGGGCAGTTATGGTGGATTAAAAAAAATAATGTCACCATGTCACAAAGAAGGAAGGATAGCTCTTTGTTAAGTATGCCGCTGGGAAGAACCTCTCTGACTTTTAATGCCTCTTCAGGCCTTTCAGGCAATCAGTAGTTCCCCCCTGTGAGCCATGAACCTTTGCAGAAAGTCTTTCTGTCATAAGTAACCTTCTGCTTTCTATTTAGTGACCTTAATCTTCCAAATGACAGGGTATTTCCATGGCATGGAGAGTTTCCCTTACACACCCTTACCCAGCATGGAATGGCTCACATGAATAAGCGTATCATATTTAGGAAAATGGAAATTTTCTTTCAGCTATTCTTTTTTTCAGTGAATACTTTCAAAGACCAGGTCTTAGCTTGATACTGCAGAAAGTAGTCATCTCTGCTAGGATAAAACAGATGGAAAGTGGATGTGAGCAGGACTCATTTCTCTTTTCAGCTGCAGTCAGGTTCCTTTTCAGATAGTCAGTTGTTTTATTGTGACTGCTTCCATTTATCATGCTATATTCTGCTAATATCTACCAGTTCCCAGATTTGTTTCATAATGCAAACCAGATTTTAAAGGATTTGTTTTGGGAACTACCACATTTCCACTGGCAGTACAGAGAGTATCGTCACTCCTGTTGCTGACCACCTAATAACCTTACCATAACCACAACATCTTTTTACTCACAGTAAGGTCAAGTTCTTTTAACTTTTTAAAGCATTACAACAGCTGGAAACAAAAAATAGATCCAGAAAAATTCAGTCAGCAAGTCCTCAGTAGGCTGATGGAGGAATACAGATAGAGATAAATTATGCCAGAACGCACTTATATAGATATATAGGGACGTTTTATAAATACAGATACAGAAAGGCAACATCCATGACATCATCTTCTGTCTGTGCCAACTTCCATACCAGAGTTTCACAAATACTTATTCTGCTTAGATTTCTTCCCAAAACTAAAAACATCAGAGGAAACACATTAACAGCATGGTACAGATCAGTGTATACGTAATGGCATGAGGAGTTTTGAATTTCAGAAACATAAGTTCAAGTTCAGCCCAAGCCACTAGAGGTCTTAAAGTCCTGTTCTGGCTTCTCTAATAAACTATAGATAATTAGTTCATTTTCCAAATCCAATTACTTTGGTTTTATTTTCCAAATCCAAGGGTTATGTTCACATCAGAAATAACAGCATAGAATACAATCTTCTTAAACTTTTGAGCAGAAAGGTCAATGATTAGAGGAGATTAAAAGTGATACATCCTTATTGGCTTCAGGTTTTCATCCTCTGTCAGGCTGCCAGTGCAGAGAGGGTCTCCTGGCTAGTTCCCGAAAAGCAATCACCCTGTTACAGGCTCCCATTGCCAAAAGACGGACAAAAGAAGCCTCAGTGAAGGGTCAGGATCTAACTTTTCAGAGAAGTTCAGAAAGAGGTTGGTAGGCACAGGAGCATAACCCATTTTGAACTACAGCTGTGTCACAATAAATATTTCTGATATCAGAACACAGAGCTGCCACTTGGTCCTGTCATACTGCTTTCTTTTTGTCACACCTTGTGTGTATAGAGCTTTATGCACATTTCAGAAGGGTTCCCATGCTATGTTTAATGCAGCTTATACCAGGGGTGACCAAAATTAATTTAAGGAGGAGCAGCTACAGTGCCCAGCAACATTTACCTGATATCCCTTAACAGAAACAAGAAGAAGATCTTGAATTCTAGTTTTCAACTGAGAAGTTGACCTTCATCATTTCTCATCTTTATTATTTCATAGATCTTAATTAGATTGGCCAGTTTACATGTAAAGGATTTTACACGAGCACACTCCAAGATGGACTTTCTGCCAGCACCTGTAATGACTATAGAGGAAGATATGGTACATCAGAACCAACCTGCAAACTGAAATCCAATAATTTTTGTAAGCACCAGTGCCATTAGTAGCAATTTTGTTTCAGTATTTTTGCCAGAAGGGGTTTCACTCCTTAGCTAGCTTTTTTCATTTTTAAAATTTTCACAAGTAAAAACTGGATACTGAATGTCATATATTTTTCAGAAGTAAAAAAGGATTCACACTCATTTCACTGCAGTTCTCCCTGTCCTGTGGGAAGGGCTAAGTCACCAGACAGTGTGGTCAGATCAGTAGCGGGTACCTACAGCTGTGTATGGATTTGGACACTGTGAATGATTTACATTTTCTTTGATGCTTCCGATGTTTCTTCAGCAAGTCTTGACATTGATACTACTTGCCTCCATACCAACCAGTAGCACATTGTGAGTTCCCGGCACATTCATGCCCTAGTTTGTGAAACTAAGCAGCATTTCCTCAGTGAGATAGAAGGGGTTTTTTCCCTCATCACACAGTCTTACTCTATCCAGCAGGAATGGAGAGAATACAATAGATGGATTCAGTTTTATTAGAGACTGGTAGCTCTCTTTAAAGTATTACTTCAAGAGTTAACCGTGACTGCTGGAGTTTAAAGTCAAGTGAATAAGGAACCTTGTCTTGCTGTACAAGATACACTCCATCCTCAGAACAGTCCTTCTTTAATGTGTTTTTTCCCTTAAGGTCAGATGAAAAAAAAAAAAGGGGAGAATCTGCCCGTTAAAAGCATCTCAAATACAGATGGTCTGAAAGCATCATCTGGGATTCACCTCCTTTTTGTAAAGATGCTCTGCAATACCAAGCACCTTTAAGGTATCAAAGGAGAGTACTCTTTCACCTACATTATACAATAAAGAACTCTTCAGATATTGTTTCTACCTTGCATCTTTAATCTTTTCTCTAATTTTAGTTACTTCTAATGGGCAAGTCATAAATTTTGTCAAAATATGCTCTACAGAAAGGCCTGTTCTACATTTTTCCAGCAAAGTTCCTTTGGTCAGCACACATCAGCATTAGCCAACACGCAGTTTCAAGTTCTTCAGTGAAACCCTTGTATTTTGCAGTTAGTTTCACCTTTGCCACCAAGTCACTGCAGCTTTGAACCTAGACTGGAGTATCTGGATCTGGTCTCAGGCAATGAGAGAAGACCCAAGTTGGTTGACCTCACACAGGCAGGACAGTTGCCCTTTGCAGGGCACAGTCCCAAGCGCCTCCACAGGAACACAGCAGTGATGGACAAGGCCTAGTTGAGCATCCTGGAAAAGGCTGGTAGTGAGTCAGGTCTGGGATGCATCCAAGGAATGCAGTCAATAAATCAAGATAGTAAGAAACAGGCAGGCTACTAATGCTTCATAACAGATGAGGAGATATGGGTTGTATAAGTCCATGGGGGTTAGAAACATGTAATGCCTGTTCTTGCCACTGAAATGAGTAAATACTAATTTTGGAAAGGCAAGAATATAGTAGGGATGAAAGACAATGCTGAGTAATGGATAAAGAGCTATGGTAGTCCTACCAGAAAACAAAAGAATACAACTTTAAAACTGACATCTCTCATTGTGGTCCATCAAACACACAGGTAAGCCACCATCCACAAGACCTATATACACCTTATAACCTTTAATGTAAAGAAATATAGAATTGACAAAGGAGAGGGATCCTTGAATATGAGGACAGAGGCCAGTCTTTAAGAAGGAGCTATGCTGTGCTACATATTTCTAAAGATTTGAAGATCCATTTATTTTTTATATTTTTTTTCTACCATTCAGAACACCAACTTCTCTCTCATCACACTCTGATTTTAATTTCACCCTCAGCAGTGCAACCCTGATATAAATATATCCAAGATCCATATCTATAAAGTAAATGCAGCAGAATAGCACCCATGCAGTCTTTCAGCTGCTGTCTAATCCCAGCCTGAAGCAAATTGTCCTGACTCCAACTCCACCGCCACACCAGAGAATTTCCAGGGCAGGCACTCAGACAGAGAGCAGGGCTATGGCAGGAAGCAAAGGTGGAAGGAAAACTATCCTGTATTCTAAAATAAAGGGCTGGTCAGAAGTGTAAATACATTTAATCTTTCTGCTGTCTCCTGTAAACTGAACAGGCTGGTGTCACCTCTATCAAGGCTCATGGCATAATGAAAACTTTTTTTGCTGAGATCTTTGTGGGCATGGCTATTTTTATTGGAAACAAAGAATTTGAACATGGATCATTATGATTTATGTTTAAAATAGAATGAATGTTATTTGAGTCACTTCCAAATTAACATGATTGTTTAAAAATATATGAAGTGCTTCACTGAATTTTAATGCTCTCTACTCGCAAAAACAATTTTAAAAGATTACAGCCTTGCACATTTTTAGAGGGATGTAATCACGCTAGCTAAAACATAAATTTCATACACCACAATAATTTTTAATCATTCTGCACTGCACATACGCAGCATTTAAATGTCTCTTTCAAATGTCAAAATAAAATTAATATTTATTACCACACCTCTGAACTAGCACATTTACAAAACTGAAGCTCAGGACATTTTCTACTAAGCCATCTAAGCTATTTTGTACATTCTCATTTAAATGCATTTTCTAGAGCTATTTCTCTGCCTCAGGGACTACCAGAATTTCTGAAGCACTTTATGGTTTATTTTACTAAATTCTCAGGAAAAATTGCTTAGGCCCAGTCAAGAAGGGGATCCCAGTTCCAGAGGTGTCTTTTCTATGTTGTTAGCTTGTTGTAAATAAAGCCATAGAATAACTGACATTGCTGAACCTTACACACATAAAAAGGTAGCACCTGAGCAAATACATTAAATTTAAACCCAGATAAGTCATGCTCAAATCAAAATCTTTGGCTTTGACACCTCTAGGGCACAAGGGAAGTTCACAGATGCAGGGTGGGATCTGCAATAACAGCAGCTTCTCAGCAGGGCGAAATAAGCCCAGTTCTTGATACAACCCAGCCTGGGGAAAAAGATATAAAAATAGCTCCAGATGGCAATTTCATGGGCTCAAACCCACCCGGAAAAGTATCAGAAACCTGTGGGATCTTGTCAGAGAGAGAAGATGATGTTCCCAGTCCCTTCTTCAGACTAAATATTGGAGAGTTTGAAACCTGGATGTCTGACTTCCCTGGCACAGACCATGGAGAAGGAAGTCCCTATACTCTTCTCTCTGCAGCTCTTCTGAGCTGTAACAGATACATTGCCTGTTACTTGGGTTGTAGCACACCAGGACTCTTTAGAGAGCTGCAAAGGATTGTGTATTCACCAGGATCTGTGTGTTGAGTTTCTTAGGCCTTCCAGGATTGTCTTTTTCTGTCTTTGTTCACACTCTGCAGCCAACCCCCAGGCAGGTAGAAGGCTTCAGTGAGCAAAAGTCAAAAATAATGCCAAAATACATTCATGATAATAGCCCTTTGGTATATAAAAGCACAAAACTAACAGACCCACTAGCATCTGCACTCCTAAATCACTTTGCTGCCTTTGAAAACTCCCACCCTTCCTATAAAAACACCAGCTGACAAAGTTCATGTTGTCGAGCATTCTGCACAAAACAAAAATCCAAAGAGATACAATATAAGTGTTTGTTACTGCCCATAAAACAACTTATCTGGCTTCCGGTCTCTGGGATAGCAAACAATTCATTCACAGAGTGAAATTATAGCTACTCTTGCCATGGTGCACCAGGAGGAGGGAAAGAAGCTTCTTCTACTGTGTTGAATTAAACCCACTGGCAGCTGCTATTCAGTTGATCCATACAGAGCACTGCCAGAAGTTTTTACTGGCCAGTGTTTTACAGCAGCACCCCATAACACCTCACAGCACCAATACAAGAGGACGATGGCTACCTTTTTAAAGATGTAGTAAGACCCTGGCATTGATGGCATTCCTGCAAGCTGCACTTCTGAGGCTGTTATGTTTTCTTTGGTCAGGGAGGCAGACAGAGTCTGCACAAAAAAACATTAATTAATAACCTTAACTGCCCTTGTGGTCCTTCTGTTTATCTCCTGTGAAGAATTTAAATAAATGACTGAAAGGTCTTCTCAGAAACTGCAATACTCATCAACACTGGCTGTCCCACTGGAAGCACAGTTACTGCTCATCCAGCGTGGGCAGAAGAAGGAATAACATCACCTGATGAGTCAGCTAGGCTGCAAAACCCTCTGCTGTCTCTCCATAAATGTTCACAACAATGCTTGCAAATGCTTCCAGGAGAATACTCCTCTGAAATTATTCTGATAAGGACTCTTTATAGCTAAGACATTCAAGAAAGTCCCCTCTCCATACATGGACAAGGTACACAGCTAGTCCTGCTGTCGTGGCGTGATCTTGCTCATACAGCTCCTGGCAAATAAGCAACACCGTTGCACTATAATTATACAACTACGCAAAACCACCTTACCAAGCTTCCCAGAAATCTCTGCTGCTTCGCTGATGTCAGCACAAGAAGCCAAAAGCTATAATTAACTTCTGATTGAACTTTGATCTGTCTGAATGGATACAGCCTGTGGACAGTGCCTGGGTTGGGAACTCTGCCAAATCTGCAAGTTCCTACAGAGGAGAAAAGCACCACTTGATGGTTATGCCTGCCCTCACCTCTCCCAGGGTGTTTGCTGCCCTGCCCTGTTGAGGGCAGGGGGCTTGAGCTAGTCTTTAGCCTTGCTCAGCATAGTTGCTCTTGCTTTCAAGGTATGTTAATAAGAATTTCTTAAGAATTCCAGCAACATCCAAGCAAAGTGGTTCAAAGCATTGGCAAGTCACAGGAGAGATGGGGAAACCCCTCTTCTCAAGACTGATCACTACCCAAATTTGTCCTGTTCTGGGTTAACTCCAGTGGAGTTTAGGGTCCCACAACACTGACGGGAGCTGCCTTAAGAGGGACAGAGGCTGGAAACAACTGGTCCCAGTCTATCACACCAACCTGGTAACCCCCCAGCAAGAAATAGGGCTGGAAACTTGGCAGGAAGAAACTGCATCTTGTATTTGTTCTGTTAAATCTGGTATATTATTAGCATTATGCTAATTTCAGTCATCTAAACAGGCTCTGCATAATTTAATAAATTTAATGGATTACTTAAGTAACTGAATTTGGGTGTCAGACAGGTAAACAACGATTGACTGATACCCAGGGAAACAACCCTTTCCAGAATGGAAGGCCCCATCACAAGTTATGATGCCAAAGTAGCTTTGTTAGACAAAGATAAGGCTTTTGGCAGTAGACATCCAGGGTTTCAGATTCAAGGTCCCAAGTTCAGCCTCTGCTCTCAGTGATCTTCCCAGGGGGGTTCTGTTACACATAGACAAAGAAATGCATGAGCAGAATAAATTATTAATTAAAAAACATTTGTTCAGCTCTGTGCAGACACAATACCTCCCTCCTCTAGGGCAAATGTCTTACTCTCAAATCAATCCAAAGTGCCAAGAGAAACAGATGATAGTTTCACTTACCCTTGGATCACTTCAAGAAGAGTGAATGTGGTTAATTAAATGGGCTATACCTCTGTAAAGGACATCCTGTGTCACTGGCATTTACTTTAAAATGAACAAAACTAAACCCCACAAAGTCAGGTGTCTAAAAAAAAGTAAATATATACATATAACAGACTCCAGAGTCACAACTTGTCTACACCTTTTTTTGTTCTATATAGATATTTTGTCCTTGAAGAACAGTTATGACAATTGTATACCATGGTGTTCGGAATAAAAACAAGTTCTGAGCTTGCAGAAAAATGTACTCCGAATTGTTTGGTTTTAAAAGTTGTGTCAGTTTCTGAAATTATATGTGAATTTTAACTTCTCTTCAATATGTTTTCACTCTTCTACATGAGATCATTCCATGTCAACAGAAGTTCATGTCAGCAGCATCGAGGCTGAACTAGAAAAACTTCAGATGTCTTGTCCAACCCAAGTTTTCCTGTGATCAGTATACAATAGTCATCATTACATTTTAATATCTCAAGCTGTAAAAGGTATATCAACTTGAATCAATGAACATTAAAGTTTGTTTAATATTACAAGCTTTAAACAGTATTTTGTGAGTGTCTAGAGACAGAAGCATCATGCATGAGCAAATTTAAAATTCTGGTGCCTCTGCTTTCTCTTGTCATTCTATCATACCCAATGGGGAGTTGAGCAATTAAGTATTTGACTAATTGAAAAGTTTTATTTGCCTCTTTTTCATGCTTGACTTCCTTCTTTGCTATTTCATCTTTCAATTTATGTTCCCAATTGCTGTATTTGAAGTGGACTGAGGATCCTCATGGATAGTCACCTAAATAGAAATGCCTCCTAGCTGAACAACCATTTCTGAATTTCACATCACCTTTGAACAGATCACCTTAACTTTGTTCCTGAATGAAATCATAAACTTAAAAGGAATTCTTCATATGCAGCAAGTGACCCATACAGTGTTAATTTCTTTTACTACTAAGACCTTTTAAGAACATTTAATACACATAAGGGCAGAGCTCACTAGAAAAGCCCATGTTAACATCTCTAGACTGGCGGGTTTTAATCTGGAAACTTCCAGATGATTCCAAAGGTGACTGAAGGGATGAAAACTTCTAGTTTGAAGTTTATGTTATGAATTTCTAGTTCAATCAGGTTGCTTTTGTTATACACATCTAACTCATATAGCCATCCAGCCAGGACTACAAGACTAACAAAATTAACAGTCTTCAACTTGAAGGTTCATAGCAAACTTTTCACATACATTGAAGTGAGACTGAAAGCACTGAAGTGAAAGAACAACTGTATTGCTGTTTAATATAAATATGAAAAGCAAATCAACAGTAAAAGACACAGCAAGATTTAAAAAAAAAAAATGAGCTGAAAGACAGACATATCCCTCTTTTCTAAACTGATAATTTTGCTGTCTCATTTTTGTATTGAATTTCTGTCTAGACCTCAGACAAGAGGCTTGCTGATTACCCAGTTTGGGAAAAATTAGGAGATGAAGTCCATTGTGCTACAAAAAAAGATTTTATTTGAAGCTATGCAGCTGGCTAAAAGCAAAATAGTCAGAGGCAGTATACAGTTCATCCCACCTTCCTGGTATTTCAGTCCCTAACAAGTGCTAATTTCCCAGGAAGATTTCTAGTCTTCTGTTTACTCTACAAAATAGATAAAGCCTAAATCAAGTTTCCTGCCATCTGATTTATTTATTTTTTTTTCTGTCATCTGAAGGTTTTTTCACTTCATGGAACATTATGCAACAATATTCTGAATTTCTCCAAGGCACCTGTGGCAGTGTGCTCTCCCTGTTTCCCCACCACCACCTCTTTTCCTCCAGCTCCTGCTGAGGCCCCGGTCATCACAAACGCTGTTTCCCACTGCCTTCTAGTAGAAAAA
Organism: Pedionomus torquatus; assembly: GCA_013398155.1. Classification (NCBI taxonomy): domain Eukaryota; kingdom Metazoa; phylum Chordata; class Aves; order Charadriiformes; family Pedionomidae; genus Pedionomus; species Pedionomus torquatus. Next base: position 559,940 of record VZRU01005779.1, read on the forward strand.
CTAAGGCATTATGGTCTAGAAAGTGCCCGGTGCAGTGTGGGTGGGGGCCTGGCTGACTGGTCACACCCACAGCATGATGGTAAATAGCTATTTTTTCAAACTGGCAACCTGTCACAAATGGGGTCCCCCAGGGATCAACATTGGGGCCAATGCTGTTTAATGTTTTCATGAGTTATCTGGCTAATGAAATCAAGTGTACCCTGGTGAAATTTGCTGATGGTACTAAACCAAGTGGGGAAGTGAACACTTCAGAAGGGAGAGTCCCTTCACAGGAAGGCCTATGTAGGCTGAAAGAATGAGCTAACAACTTTATGAAGTTCAACAAGGACAAGCATAAGGTCATGCACTTGGGAAAACACATTCCAGGAATGCAGCACAGACTGGACCTATCCGGCTGTAAAACAACTCTGTGGAAATGGACCTGTAGCCCCTGGTAGACAAGCTAACTAAGACTAAACAGTGTGCTACTGTGGCAAAGAATGCCAGCAGGATGCTGGGTTGCATTAGGGAATCACTAAACAAGATCAAGAAGTCATTTTCCAACTCGACCCAGCACATGTCAGGCCACACCTGGAATACTGTGCTCAGTTTTGGTCCATGTTCTACAAAAAAAAAATATGTGGACAGGTTGGAGAGGGTCCAGAGAAGGGCCAAAAAGATGATCAAAGGACTGGGAAGCCTGCCCAATGAGGAAAACCTGAGAGAATTAGGTTTGTTCATCCTTGAGAAAAGAAGTCATAGAATGAATCATGGAAGGGACCTTGAAGATCATAGAGTTCCAACCACCCAGCCATGGGCAGGGACACCTCCCACTAGAGCAGGTTGCTCAAAGACCCATCAAGTCTTAAAGCAGACTTTATCACTGTGTTCCTGAAAGACCTAACACTTACACATTCTCCAAATGAGAGTCTATTGCAAGATTCTTCTGGTCACATTTGCTGGCAAATTCCACCAGTTTTCCCTGGGTCTTTTTTTAACCATCATCTACATCATTTAAACATCATCTACATACATCTCTTCTTAATTATTGAACAAAAGCCTGAAACAACCAGGAAGAGCTACTGGAATGCAGCATATAATCCTTCTCACATACATCTTATACCGCAACAGACAGGAGAGTGTGTTTTGAATGCAGTAACCAGAAATATTTAGGATAATTAAGAATGCTGTCTGCTGATCCTCCTAAATACAATTGTTTCTTGCATAAGCTCCTCAGCAAATTCAATAGATTAAGCAACATCTGAACCATGTAAGTGGATGACATATTTTTGCATGCAGCCTTAGCACCAATAACATACAGCTAATGCATCATATTCAGTAAAATGGCTTTAAGTGATAACAGGTGTTTAGCATAATGGAAACTGCTGCTAGTTGGTCAACACATAAATTAATTTTGTTATTTACAGAACCAGATGGTCAATTCTGGAGCACCAGCATGGGTAAAATTAATAAGCCTCCTTGCTGCAGAACTTGATGTCTCATCTGTAGCTTCACCAGTCTCCAATTCCAGCTACTGTGTGAATTGAAAGAGTACTCCTCTGACAGAAAGATTAACTGACTTACTCTCTGCCCAAGAGTACTACATCATACATCATCACGTAGAAGTGGCTAAAGGTCAAAAAAATGAGCTTCATGGGAGATTAAGAGAAGTGGTAAAAAACAATAATGTTGTGCTTTTTCATTCTTGTACTCTATGCTGCTTACAGCTCCAGTATGATTTTGTATTATTTTCTTCCTGCTTTTATTTCTCGTAGCAGTGGCTTGATATTGCAGAAAATGCAATTTAGGTACAGAGCTCAACTGTTAAGCCATGTACATTCCAAGACAGAGATTGTTTTATTACAGCATAATGGTAAGGTTGTTTTTTTTTTTTCCAAAAGCCCTATTTGAGAAACTCATGGGCTGATTTAATCTGCAATTCAGAAGAAACCTCTTCCCCCCCTCCCCCCCCACCCCATCCATAATCAAAGCTCATTCAGATGTAATCAGGTGGTTACGCATGCATGCAGGACCAAAAGATTCCTGCTTATCTGGATTTCATGAGCCAAAGGGGATGGCAGAGACTGGCAGCACTACAGCCACACATCTCACCATGCCCAGGCTCCCACTTGCTGCATGGGACATGCACAGTAAACATGGGACAGCTGGTGCATGTCAGACACAGTGCTCTCCAGATGTAAAACTCACAAGCTGAACAGTAGCTCCTGCCACATTGCCAGGCACTTGAAAAAACTGAGCAACCACCCTCTTACCTTCAAATTGCTCTTGGGGAAAGTCTAAAGGCACCAAACAAAGCCACTTCAGGGAAGCCTCAGCGCACAGTAGCCCTGCACGCACTGAAAACAAGTTAAGTTTTACTGCAGAAAGCACTGCCTCATTTGGACACCCCTCTCCTCTGGGTCTCCTTCCCAGTGTGCCACACAGCACTGTCTGTCTGCCCAGGGATGGAGTGCCAAGGCAGTAGCAAGGAAGGCTGACTGTGCTCTCAGCCCCTGCAGACTGTGGGGAAACACCTCAACCCGCGCTTACTTCTGCAGGGTCTCTGTTCCCATGTGCCTATGCATTCCTATTACATACTTTAACATAGCTTTTAAAGTTACATTAATTCATGCATTCTAGAAAGAAATAGCAATTCGTAATTATTTTGTGCCTCAGGTTTTCGCTGTAGCAGGTTTCTGTGAGGAATGCAGACAAAAGTACAATCACTGCATACTGCACCTCTGACTTATCCAATTTAACTGGCTTAAATTGAAGGAAAACATAGCAAATACAAGTATAGATTCAAGTCTAAACTATAAATATTCAGACCTTATCCAGAACTTGAGTTTCTTGTTTCCTTTTCTGTGTGCACCAAGAATGCTTCTTTCGCTCCCCATCCCTATTAGGAGGTTATGTTTTAAAAATGCAAAACCTTCTGTGACTTACTGAGAATTATCGTGCACATATGAACTAGTTTTGGAATTCAAGTTGCATATCTGGAAGCTACGTGTCACACTGAATTATTCAAGTAAAGACTACCATATTAAAATGGATAAAATCCAGTGAGTCCTGCCTGTTATTTTAAGAAATATTTTTAGAAATATTTTGTCCTGTTAAGAAAGTTAAAGCACATAGTGAGGTGAAGTAACAGACATTCCTATGGACTGTTTAGATCAGTCGTATCACCTCTATCAGTCCTCTAATCATGACTACAGTGCCTCTAGAAGTATTAAACTATACACTACCTATGTTATAAAAAAAATATTTTTGTTAGTATGCTGTGCTACATGACATAATACAACAAGCAAAGTCAGTCAGTCATGGAGGAGTATTAAGTTCTTTTTAAATATGTGTGTCCCTCCAGACATTTGCAAAGTACTGCACTCTCACCAGCTACTTCATCTTCCCAATAACAAATCCATGGGGCATTCATTGGCCAACTTAAAAAAAAATCATGGTAAATAAACAGGTAATTCAAATATACTTGGGTCAATAGCATACAAGTGGAAGCTCCTTACCCAATTCAAATTAATAACATGTACAGAATCTATCAAGGTTCTTAACCCACAAAGCAGTAACACACATCTGCAGGCAAGTAAATGTTTTCATCATTCTAGAGCAAGTGATTTGGCTGAAGGCTACACAGATCAGGGGCAACAACAGAATTAGGGATAAAGGCTGGCATATATGGCTCTAGTATTTTCCAGCAGTCAGTTACAGCAGGTTTGTGTTGCCCATTTAGTCAATTGCATACTGTATGATCATAAGATGCTACATAAACTTTGAGAAATAAAACAGGGAAGCAAACCAGACTGCCAATGTATCTCTTCCAGCAGACACTGAAGAGAAAGGGAGAGAACTTTTGATTTTCGGAAGAATCCATGCATGTCCCTCAGAGCTCCCCAAACAGATCATTAGAAAAACCAAGAAACCTGGGAACCAACTACACAAAAAATTGTGGGTTGTCCTCATCCAGGAAAGCTGTTGACAACTGACTGGAGTGTCAAATAGCAGCTTCAAAACATCTATTTACAGCCTATGGCTCTGCAGTGACTTGGTCTGCTGCACAGGCCACAGACAATCCTGTTGTTTTTGCTTTATTCCTGCTATTAAAATTAAACTATGCTTACAAACAAGTGCATAGTGATTTATTAAACCGTTCTGACAATACACAGCCAGATGTACAGCCACTGCACTCAGCAGTATCTGATGGAGATCCAAGCTTTGTGGCAGTAAATACTGATGTCCAGCAATGTAGGAGCCCAGTCCCACAACTGCACTTACAGACTAGCAGAAGCCTGTGTCCCCTTGCAACATGTCCTGCAAATCCCCAGGTGGTACAGGGCAAAGGCACTTGATTTACAGAGTTCAGTTTAAGAGTGAAGGTCATTGTTTCCTAGAAGGACAAGAGGCTAGTCATCTGACATCTGCAGGGCTGTATTCTAACACCCCACTGGAGAAACAGAATCACAAGTGTCACACACACAAGTCACCTTTTACCCTGATTTATCTTCATCCCACCATTACACCATCTACACTGGAGAAAATTCTTCTGCCCAGTGTCAAAATGCTGCTGTATACTTGCAGAGAAAAAAGTGGCACAAATTTGCATCAATAACACTGCACAGCTTCCTTCAAAACATGTCCCTGACTTCTGTCCTGCAGCTGGCAATTTGTTCCTATTATTTAATACCAACAGTGTTATGCTTGAACAAGACTGTAGAGTAGTTTAATTAAACTATTAGATAAAAAAAAAAAAAAGCCTTTCTCTTAGAATCCAAACAGAACAGTCACAGAATAAAAATTAACAAAAAAAAAAAAAAAAAAAAAAAAAAAACACAAACACAAAAAACAAACCAACAGCAAGAAACAATTAACAGACACCAAACCTCTGATAAACCATTGAAGCAAAACAAGCTTCTCCCAAATCATAATGACGGCTCATTATAGAAAAATCTAACACTGCACAAACCACAGGGCTTTCAGTAATAGCAATCATCTTCCTTACCTGCAACTCAGCAACAAAAGAACAAGAAGAAGGTGAAACTGGATAATAAATTAGGAAAAGCATGTGCTGTTCTCCATCATTTATAGGAAACGTGCAGCCAAATTTTACCCAGCTGAAATGCCCAGCTGAAGTGAATGGGCCATGCTGAAAGTTCACCACTGATGGAGGGGGTTTGGCAGCAGCTGGTGCAGGCAGAGCTCCCAGGCAGCTCTCAGGTGGCAGTGTTTGCTGAAAAAGCTGAGCTCAGGATCCCGTGCAGATACAGGCCTCAACAGCAAAGCTTGAAAAAGGGAGGTTAAGGGCAGTATAGTAATGTCAGGAGACAGAGAAGCAGCTGAGTACAGGAATATCTTAACATAAAGAGGACTTCTAAGCACTCAGTAGGGGCTAGAATAAGTACCTGCATGCAGCATTGCAGCACAGAGAAGCAAGCTCCCAAAGTGTTTTAACTATTTCTAATGAAAATTAAGTGTTTTTTCCACTACTGATTCAAGATTGAACAAGGTCTAATATAAAGAAGGAAAAGGGATTGCATTTATTTCACATAGGAGCACATAAAGACAATTGCTGCTTTAAAAATTAAGCTGTGTAAATATTGTAAATTGTGTTTAGGTAATCAGAATACAGCTGGTGAGGGTCCTGGAGAACAAATCTTATGAGGAGCAGCTGAGAGAGCTGGAGTTGCTTAGCATAGATAAAAGGAGGAGGCTGAGGGGGGACTTTATTGTTCTCTACAGCTACCTGAAAGGAGGTTGTAGAGAGGTAAGACTCAGTCTCTTCTCCTCAGTAACAGGCAACAGGACAAGAGGAAATGGCCTCAAGTTGTACTAGAAGAGGTTTCGTATTGGCTATTAGGAAAAAATTTCTATGTTGAAAGGGTTATTAAACATTGGAACAGGCTGACTAGGGAAGTGATTTAGTTACCATCCCTGGAGGTATTTAAAAGATGGGTAGACATAGTGCTTGGGGACATGGTTTAGTGATGTTTATTGTCAGTGTTAGGTTGATGGTTGAATTAGAAGATCTGAAAGGTCCCTTCCAAGCTAGGGAATTCTCTGACTCTGTAATTACTACCACAAGGTATTAAATCCTCTCAGGCACTAGAAGTAGAGAATTCAGGATCATTCTATTTTATCTCAGAAGCCAGTAACCTAAATAAAACCAGGTGTACCCATGAGCTTGTAGACTATGCACGAAAATATGACAGAAGGTCAAAGTCAATTATAAAGAGGCTGAATAATATTCCCATGAAGATCTAATTTTTTAAATATTACCATAGATCTAAAAATATGAAGAAACTTCTGTGATGTGTGAGGAGGCTTAGTGCTCGGTAACCATCTGGACCAAGGCTGCTGTTCCAGTGTGTAAAGCAGTTTTGCCAACAGGCAATTGTATTAGAAAGAACTGAGGATAGAAGCCAAATAGGAAATTAGGTGATAGTCAGAGACAATGGGAGAGGAAAATTTAGGGGGGAAGCCTCTGCATGCTTCATAACAACCACTTGCAATTTTCATGCACTTTTCTCTAAAGACTTCAAAGCACTCTACAAGCTAGGTTTCAAGCAGTAGCACCTTGGCAGGACACCAAAACCTTCTTGCTCATTCCACAGATGTGGGTTTTTTTGTTAAAAAAAGCTTTCTGTCCTTTAAGACTGTCATGTAAATTGGTGAAATAATATCTAGTTGAAACAGACAGTCAACTACCAAAGTTAATTATCTGTTCTTGGTCCCTGTGGAAACCTCACTATCAAATTGTGGCATCAAATTTGTCTAAGACAAATCTGGTATCTGCACACTGTGTGCACTGCAAATTTCAGCTCCTTGAGGACTTAGGAGTCCTTTTCCAAGAGGAAAAGCAAGAGAAACTAGGGAAGCCACAGCTTCATGCCTTGGTAGGATGCTGCCAACCTCCTACCCAAAGGCCTACGAGTGAGCTAAAATGAAAGACTTGTGTTCCAATTTAATTCTCAGCTGAGAGATCTCGAACCCCTACCCCACGAGGATTCCCTGGCCTTGGGGCTATAAAAGTGTTGCGTTGCAGCAAGAAGGCACAGCTTTTAGTTCCAGAAAGGCCTCTCATTACTTCAAACAGAGAGTATTTGCAAGGGATTGTTTAGGAACAAAAATGCAGCCTTCCAAAGGGTGCCTATATGGTTTCAGAGTTTAAGTGGCACTTCATAAGTTATTTCGGAACTAAGGGCAGGTTCTCTGTAAGTTTCTATTGAAACAGTTAAGCTAATGCAAGGTACTAAGAACTATTATGTCTGACTGACGTGCTGCGTCAGCAGAGCTCCTAGTATTAATGCTGCTTTACCAGTATATCTGGAATCTGAACAATTTAGCTTGTTCCACTCAGATGGTCATTTAATGTACTAGTGCTGACTTAATATGCATCACTTTGCAGTTACCACTGAATTTCTTCTTAGAGCACTTATCTGTATTAGAATATTGATATTTCCATACCAGGAAAGCACTACCAGTGCACATATAGCCTGCCTGTCATTTAAATTTAATGGGACTTGATTTCTCAGCACTACTTTTTAGAGATATTTCGGCACCTGAAGATGAAGCTAGGGGCTGAAGTACTTCTGAAAAATTCAGTATTACCTACATGCGCCCCAAGACATCCAATTTATTTCTAAGACCTATGTGAGTTACTTACAGTATGGTTATCAAATCAATTTGGGGCTTCTCTAGATGCTATGGGAAATTTATAAAGTAGCCAGAACTGAAATCCAGGAAGAGTAATTCAGAGGTCTGTACAGTAACCACAGAAAAATCCTTCTTCTCTTTAACTACTTACTTCACTCTTCAAATCAATGCATACTGGTCAATATAATAATTTATAAATAATTTTTTATTTATAATTTAAAAATAAAATTTTCTTAAAGAAGTGGTAAAGCCATCTGTAAAGTCCAATAGAAAGGGAAACACCAACCTTGTATTTTCATAATCTTTATAACTTTACTTATCTGGTCTATAAGTAAAGTCTGGTAAATCTGCTCTATGATTTAGCCAATTTTTGGTAGTAATTGTTGGCTGGATGTTTATGCACACTTGTTTACATTCATGCGGTAGCTTTTGTAACTTTTTGTAATGTAGGACTCTTCCATTTAATGTTTTGTAATGGTAATGTCTTTTTCTAATGGATAAGAAATTTGAAGAACATTGTAATATACACTCCTAAAGGACAAGCAGCATTTTTATAAGATACTGAGGGAGATAGAATAATTCACAAGTTACATTTTGCCCACAAATCTATACTTCGTTCAATATTTTAAATTGGTAGCTTTATTTAGTGCTGCTTCTAAAGATAATTACACTACTCAAGATTCATTACGTTTGGGGGAAAAAACCTGTAAAGATACAGCAAATTAAATTTCAAGAGCACTTTTGTTTCTTAATTGATCAAAAGAATTATGGAGCACTGTACAACTGTCACGGCTATAGGTCTAATGAACATGTCAGCCCACCTGGCCTGCAAATGGCAGGAGAGTCACTGCATCCAACAAGCCAGTGGGTTAGATTCTGCCGTTGCTACATTGAAATGGATGGGGTTGAGCAACTGTGTTTAAGAGCAGAGTTTGACCCATTGACTTCAGTGGAGATTGTGTTAGTGTATGGGATCCTATTAGCTAAAATATAGTGGATTGAGAGCCAGGATTATTCTCTCATTTACACTGGTAGGGACCATTTGAAGTAATGCTATTGTGGTAATGTAAACTGTCATTCTTCCTGTCTCCCTAGCAATCTATCAGTCTGGTGCTACATATGCTGTATATAATGTATATTGCTTTAGTGAATAAAAATGTTCATTTGACATACATAATGTCATGCATCTGTCTTTATTACAGCCAAAACAATGGAAGTCTACCATTTCACTCAACAATCAAACCTCTATTTTTTATCTAAAACAATTCCATTATTCTGCAATAAGGAACCTAATACATGGCCTCATTTTGGTGAAATTGCTAATGCAGATTGAGTTTCTTAGAAGAATTACTGAACTTCTGTCCTTTCTGAGATTCTAACTTAATTCATACACTTATCATGATAATGTACTTTATTATTTGTTACACCAAGCTAATGAATTCTCCCTAGGCAATGCGTAATTATTAGACAGTACCTATTTCAAGAACACTGAAAATTGCTGTTATATGGTGACTCCATGCAGTTTACACTATCCTTTCTCTATTTCATCTCCTGGCTTAGAGTTGTCCTTGTGATCTGTCTGCATAAATTCAAAGAGGAAAGTTCTATTAAATTCTCAAATTATCTAATTATAGAGCTGATTTCACATTAAGATGTAGGAAATAAAATAAGAAGACCTGCCTTTATTTTATCAGTGTAACATTCTTTAGGTGTGTGAGGGTACTGTCCCAAATCCAATCCACTAAATGCAGCTTAGCCAATAACAAATTATTTGGGAAGCTTTCAGTGAAACTGGGTTAAGATGTTTCTACAGAAGAATAAGCAAAAAGGCAACTGCAGGTATCACTTTTCTGTTCAGAACAACTTATACAAGTCCTGTGTTCTTCATCCAAGCAAAAGCCAACAGACCCATATATCAGAGGATCCCAAAGTTTTATTGGCTAACTATTTCACCATAGTTAATTTTCATGTTACTTGTTGGGTTTTTTGAATCTTTTATCCAGAGCTTTAGAATACCAGATCATTTCAGCAACAATTAAAATGTCAGTCTCTTGTCTCAAAAAAAATATGGAGAAAAGCTTAAAGATCATAAACCAGAGCACAAAAAGAGGACAGCAGAAAAGAAAGCCCCACTTTTCCACATGTATTTATTTTTCAGTACTTATTATTTTCTTATGCTAAAGTAGTAAGCATCATCATGAGTGCTCTATACCACCAAAAGGTAAACAGCCTCCTTTGACATATGGTGAGCCAGTTAGAGGCCAGCTACTTCCAGTGACAACAGAAGTCATCCAACCCAGTCCTGAGCCACTTTCCCCATTCCAGCTAGCTCAACTGGTCACAGAAATTATGGTCTTTCAGCAGCACAGAACTGTCTTCAGGTCCTGGTTGCAGCTAAATAATGCTGTTATAGAGAGCAGTGCGTTTCAAAGTTGCTGTTTCCCAAGCAAGGGAAGATTTCTTCTAGGCATTTTTAATCAAAACTGAAACACTTAACAGTAAGCAAAATGTTTACTGAACTAACTGAAATCTTCCACTTAGAGTCAGCTTGATATCAAACTGCACTTTGTGCATTTTGCGCTTCATGAATCCAGTAGTTTCAGAGTAGAGTGCCTGGAGCCCTCATGAGAAGCTGCTTGGTCATCTGCTCTGCTGCATGGAGGCAGCTCTCAGCAGCACGAAAGTGCAGAAGCTTTCCACATGTAAAGCATGCTGCCTGACTGTAAGAGAAACTGTATTTAGTCTTTAGGAAAAACAGAGTTAATGTGTTTATTACACTGATTTTCCCCTGTTAAGAATTATTCCACCTACTTTGTGGCAGCCGTAATTGTGAATTACCCTAAGCAAAAAAAAACAGGCTGTTTACTGCATTACTAAGCTTAGAAAACAACTTTTTAGGACCTCGCAGGTCACCATGAATATTTTACATCCCATAGCTGCTATGGTAATATGGTTCTGGGGTGGTTTTTTTCACCAATAGAGGAAGATATTTTTTCAGTGTACACTTATGCCAGTGTAGAGGAATTTCAGTTTACATTTCAGTGATGAGGCACATAAACAGCAGCAGATGGTATTTGGAGCACAGTGAAGATACAAAGATATCAGGGGAGCTGGAAGAGAGGGTCTGAGCATAATAAGCTGCTTTATAAGCCCTCCCTGAAGAAAGCACGTACTTCTAAACATGTTTACTTGCTAACATTGTTTTCAGTTATTCTACAAAAGGGTAACAATAAAATATGCTGAATATTCTTCCAGAATGTTGCAATAAAGCAGCACCAAAAAGAAACTCTGAACTATGCTCGTGTTTTCTGCCCTTTATAATTTGCTCCTTTATGCGTGCTGTATTCCCTTAGCAGAAAAGAGTATTTCACAGGTTTGGCAAATGTGGAACTGAGTTGCAGAGGGACAGGGGGACCCCCACTGGAAGTCTGTACTGCTGCTAAAAATTCAAGCAAAGTCTCCAAGCTCAAGCTATAAGGCTTCAACTGTGATGCAGTCTGTAACAGAAACCAATAAAAGGTGAGTATTTAAGTGTGCAGAAAACCAGGAAACAAGCAGTAAGCAAGCTCTGGTGGGAGTTTAGCTGGTTATCTTCGGAATGTGCTACAAGATCATTAGGAGCTTGGGTTTCACAGGGCAGACAAGATACCTCAGAAGGTTTCCAAAGTGACCTGCACAGGGTAACACCTGGGATAGGTGACTGGAGTCCTCAATTGCTCCAGTCTCATGATACACATCACTCAAGTGCAGAGTTAAAGAACATGCAGGGCAGAGAAAAAAAATAGCTCAGATTTTGAATACAAACAGGGGCCAGATAACTGGGTCATGTGTGGGAGTGGATGTCCCAAGCTGAACTTCTGAGCTCGTATGCAGAAATCTGCTACTTTCTATCTGCAAACATCACAAGTTGTCTATAAACTTGGCAATACCTGGGCTAAACAAAAGTGTCACATCCTGAATCCTCCAGTTAATAAAGAGACATAAACCAAAACTAACAGTCTGGAGACTGACTATGGGTTGGGCTTCCCCACATGGACTCTTTAGGGTGGGAAAAAAAGGGCAAGGGCTTTGGGGGCTGAAAAGAGGAAGGTGAAGATCTCGACTGAAGGCAGTGTCCCAGAAGTGGAGGATGTTCCTGGAGATTAGAGGTGCATGTAAGTGAATGCAGGGGGATGCCCAGTGACTTCGGCAACTAACACACAAGTGGGGTCACAATAAGAGTCAATGCAGTAGGAACCAATCCAACTTTCTGACCAACTGTCCCAGGCCAGCATTGACCTCCCTGACAGGAATGGATGGCAAGATCTAGTGACCATAGCACTGAGGGCAGCAAGGGAGTGGGTGCCTCAGGTAATCAAGCAGAACAAAACTCTCACCTCACTAGTTCTTAAATAAACATTACAATCCAGATCCACTGTGGGTTGTTATTCATTCAGTCTTGCCTGTGGTACCAGTCTTAGAAGTACTCTCAGATCCCATCTAGACATGGCCATACTAACTGAGGAAAAGAAAGCAAATTTTTAAATTTTTCTCCAGGCTAAGACTAAAGAGAGGTGATGAAGTTCTCGGAACAGAGAAGTTTAGGTAGGTAGGTGCCTAAGAGACTACAACAAAGGCTCTAAATAAGATTTTTTTTTGCTTTATGCACTTCAGCTCTATGTCCTACTTTCACCTCCTAAATTCTTTACAGAATTACAGAATTTACAGTCTTGCTGTATGAGGAAGATTCATGAAGGGATCCTAGAGTTTGTGAGATACTCTACTGGAAAAAATATCCAAAAAAAGCAGAACTCTACTTGACCTCCTGCCTGCTGTTATAGGTTTCAAAAGGAATTTCTTTCTGTCTGAACCTGGGATGAAACAGACTGATTGTTTTAGCTTTGTTATTCTTACTCTGGAGCAGGAATTATGAGACAGCTTATTTTAAACTGCTAGCTTGTCATTAAGTAAACAAGCAACACTAATTCTGATTAGTAATAGGAAAAGATTGCCTGGAGGAAAGCTTGGTGTTGATGAGAAAGATTTTAAGGCTTTTTTTATCTCACAGTGAAACCAAAACAGGGAGCTCTGAGCTGAGTAATGGGCTGCAGATTTGGAAAAATCCTTTTTGTTTCAGTCCACTTTCCTATAGAGCTGTAGCTAAAATGTTACAAAATAAAGATTCTGACTGACAGAGGAGATGATTGTTACCCTCTCCTTTGCATGCCGTACCTACAGGAGGTTCCCACGTCCAGGAGGTTCACACTACCAGGCAGAGATAACTGATCTGCTAGAGAAACAATTAAACAGATGTTACTGATAGCTAGTTTGCTTTTAAACATAGCAACTTATACCACTAGCAGGTTTAAAATACTGAACTGTACAGTACTGGAATTGCTGAGTGGAATTACACGGGATGGGTGGGAACCTCTGTGGGAGGAGTAGGACAACTATTTGGGGGAGCTGGAGGCAATATAACCTCCCTGTTTATCAGCAGCAGTCTGAAGATAATGGGTATTTCAAGAACATATAGTGAATAAAGATTAACTTTTAAGGTACAGAATTTTACCAGGCTTTTTTTTTCCTTTCTTTTTTTTTTTTTTTACCTTTGTATAATTTGTTTGTATTATTGTAGCACCCAGAAAGCATAACTAAGATGAGGATCCCAATGCCTACACATGAACATTTGGGGAAACAGATGGAGCAGATGAACATTTATCACTTGTTTAACAGTTAATGCACTGCAGTACTCCAGTCATTGGGGTTGTTCTGTAATTCCTCAACAACCACCATGTGGTTAACTCCTGATAGGATCTGACATCTTAATGGCACCCTGTGAGGTCCTTCAGCCTCTGGAGGAAACATATATATATACAAAAAATTACACCGTTGTGTTTCAATTCATAATTTCCAGCGTGACTGTTCAGAACACTGAAAATCTGATTGTACTATTACTTTAACTATATGCTTGCAGCAAAAGTGAGGTTGTTATAAACAAATGAACCTGCAGTTTATATCGTGTATAGAAAAATTTCTATTTTTATTAGATCAGAATGGTATTAAAAACATGTTGCCTGTGAATACAGGCTTGTAAAATAACAGATGTTGTTTCCATAATTTTGTTTTTTTAAGCGTGGACTAAATTCTTACTTTAACTTTTTATATTTTTAATTTGGAAATTCAAATTATTTGAACCACAAGTTTTCTAATGTCCTACTATTATTTGATATGTTCCAGGTGATATGCAGATACATTACACATTTTATTATGTTTATATATAACAGATAATATTATGTTTAGTTTACAATATAGACATAAACAATATTTAGACAAATCAAAGCATGGTCCATTGCTAATTAAATCAAGAGAGTAAGAACAAAGGTGAATTAAGCTCTTTTGAGTTCTGTTCTTATTTGTATTGTACATATGAAATTAAGGTGACTTTTTTTTTTTTATTCCAGTCTATATCGTAGGCCTATTAAATTCACCACCTAAGATTATCTATATTTATATAGTTTAAATGATTTTTATTAAGGAAAGCATTGCAAAATACCTACTGTTCCAGTGTCACCCAGGAAATACTTTTTTCTTTTCAGTGCAAGGAAGATGGGTTTCCATAGGGTGTACATCCAGTCACTCACATTTCCTCTGTCCTACAAGCAAGGCTTCAGACTCTATCTAAGGATACTGAAATAAGAGGGGTAAACCTGCAGCGGATCCAAAGTCTGCAATAGAGCGAAGCATCTTTATGAAAGTTTGACTCAAATCTCTATGTCTGTATTGCTAACCTGACTCTGAAATGCCTTTAAATTAAAGCCTGGAATTTCTCACAGCCATGCTGATATGTACGTTGTGCTTTATTCTCCTGAGTGCTTAGAGTAACTAGTAAGGAAAATACCATTATCTAAAAAATAAATGTGGTACACAATATAGACATATATATGCATACATAAAAGTACCTGGGTAAAAACTGCAATCTATATACAGTGGATGTCATGGTTTTCTAGTCTGGGTCTCGAAGCATAGCTTCCCCAGGAGTTTTGAAAACTGCTGATCTTGCAGCTTTCCAAGCTTTGTAAAGAATGGAAACTTACCAAACTGTAATGTCTTAAACATAAAACTTTAATCTTAAATTGGGGAATAATAACCAAGGAAACACATTCCTTCTTATATATCAAGAGTCAGTGAATTTTATCTTCTGGTTGGGCCTGGCAGGAATTTCCTCATAGGAAGTAAAGCAAGTTTATTTCTGTCCAACCAAGCAAACTGATTTTACCTTAAAAATATACTCTTTTTATTAATGCTAATGCTCTGGGACTTGATTTGCAGTCATTTGCAACAATATTTTTTTTCATACAAAGACAAAATAGAGCAAAACTTAATGAGTGTCAGATCCCACCAACTCAAATCACAGTGAACATCTAATTCTGTGCATAATAACTTGTGGTAGCACTTGACAGAGTGCTGGTGATGGGAGTGAGAGGTCAGTCACTCCAACCCAACTTTCCAACTCCAAAAGGAATGACTGCCTTTGAGGCTGCTCTCATTCAGCATTTGAAAGCATTAGTCTTATGTACCTGCTTGTACAGTTATTAACACATTGACAAATAGCACTAGTCACATATTTATGTGAAACATAAGGAACAATTTATGTAAATGTTTCATACAGAAATGGTACATTACCTTCCCAGACATGGAAAAATCCCTGGAGAAGTAACAGTTCATCATTTTGCAGACACAGGAATTGCTTGCACCTGTCCTGCCTTGATCCCAGCAACTCAAAAGCAAATCAGAAGTTGCAAGGGACAGTTAGTACCGCAAAATGAGAAGGTTAAATATCCCTGAAGAAATAAAGATCTTCACAGTCTCAATGTAGACTTGAAGGAATGATCAAAATCACAAATAATGTGGGTCTCCCAGACTCAGCTCCTCTTCTGTGGCTGCACCCAAGTCACACAACAGGGCTGAGATCTCAGCCACTTGCTCACAACAGTTATACAGCCAGCTAGCTGTAGACACTGAGGAAAAGAGAAAAATTTTCAGCTTGTATCTTGGAATGGGTAGATTAAGCTGATCTTTTCCCCCTTTGTCTCTTGAATGTAGTCACCATTCTCTTGTGTGTTGGATATTTAACTCCTGTTTTCTTCCAAGTGACCTTTACTTGTATGAATACATAATTTCAATGTCATTAGCCAAGCCTACAGTATGGTAATCTTTAAATAAAACAGCCTATTGGAATAATTTCATGGTATCAAAGATACTAATACATACCCTCCAAAGAAATGGCCTGTACTTTCACATAATCATTTAGGATGCTCTAAGAGGTGGTAATGCAAGGATGAGAAAGAAGTGTCTTCCAGGGATTTGCATTAGTCAGAAAACTGCTCTGACATATGGCAGTAGAGATCATGCTTGGGAGCCAAGGGAATTTTTAACATTTATTTTTTTGATGATTCAGAGAGCTTTGGTTGGCATATAATTGGAGCCCATCAGCACATAATCTACCAGTGAGAATAATCACACGCCTATGTTCAAATCATCAGCTTTCCAGCTTCTTGCCAGATAATCTCCTCAGTGTGGCTGAACTAAGTAGTAACATTTCAAACACCAAAGGTTAATTAAGCTTTCCACAAGTCCGTGTGTTGTTGGTTTGATACCAACTTTGGAAATATTACCACATAATCATATGCATTTTCATTTTAATTTGTTTTATAGTAGGAACAGCATTTGATTTCAATATTTATTGCAGCAGAATATGGAATATTTTTTTTACATTGTAAGACTTCAGAAGGTTAAAAAAAAAAAGAAAAAATTGAAGAAAATATTTTTTTTATTAAATAGACTGCTTAGTTCAGCTCAGTACACTGAAGTTTTCTGTACTTTATGCTCAAGGCCTGACTAGAAAGGCTCAAGTCGAGAACTTGCATATCTGGATGGAAAATGTTGGAGTGGGGATTGCTCAGTGTTCTCAGTCCTCTTCAGAAAAAGGGCTAGGCACCTCCTTTCTGGGCAGGAGCTGCTGACACTGTCAGCAAGAAGGATGGACCCAAGTGACAACAGTTCTCCATCAAACAAATGATCAATTTTCATCAGACTGATGAATAACTTTGCAAAAAATAGTGTAAAGTCTTCTGTAAAGTATTTTTGTTCTGTGCATTTTGCTTAATCATATGTTTCATTGCTGAAGCTCTGTCCAAGTTTGGTGTACACATTTACTAATTTTCATGTTATTTTCTGATTTTATATGCTCCTTTGATAGTAGGAAAGCAGACAGATTACTTCACATGAAACCCCTTTCAAAGTAAGACATTTTAAAAATATGTACTTTTGATTTCAGTTCCTATTTTCTAGTATACTGAAATTAATGATATTTAAGGGTTGGACCAGATATCTTTTGAGATCCCTTCCAACCCAGGTTGTTCTATTATTCAACATTTCTGTAGAAATGCAGACACCCTATATCTTAAATAATAAGTAAACAAAAATTTTCTCACCTTTTTTTTGTTGGTTTTTTTTTCTAAGATGATTGCATCAACTATACTTTATTCGTCATAGTTATAACAAGAAATAAATGCTAAACATGTTTGTGCATAAGCAGAAGACTCATTTAAGGAAAATATTTGGGAGAAAGAAATAATTTAGGAAAGAATTTTCCAACTGTCAAAACTGACTAAAAGGAAGTCTATCATCAAACATAACTGTTCAGGAACAGAGGTTTACATTCTTATTTGATTTTAACCGATCCAAATTCAGACATTACAACTGGGAGAAATATCACCAGAAAAAAATATGTACTGTCAAATATGCTGATAGTAAAAATATTAAGATCCCGAGGAAAAAGCTGTTACAGACTTCCTTAATGAACTACTGAAACAAAAATAATTATTAGAAAATGTTTTCATAACACTCAATGTGATTCATTTTATCTATTGTTTATTTAATCAGGACTCTGCTGATAAAAATACTATTTCACACAAGTAAAGGCAATAGAATTCAAGGCTTAAAAATGCATTTACATTCAAATCTACATTTCAATTAACTGCTATTCCTGACACAGGCCTTGAATTTGAAAGCATTTATGAGTGTACTTCTCTTGCTGTACACGAAAACAGGTTTGTAAATATGTAAATTCTTTCAGAACTGCAATCTTGCTATACTTGGAAGGTTTTATCTTCTAGACATTTTGTTTGCCCTTAAATTCTACAGTTATAGACTGAGGTGTTTGTGTACATACTAGTGTTGAGCTTAGAAAAACAGATTAATAAAAAAGCCTCTCCTATGAGGACAGGCTGAGAGAGTTGGGGCTGTTCAGCCTGGAAAAGAGAAGGCTCCAGGGAGACCTTACAGCAACCTTCCAGTATCTGAAGGGAGCCTACAGGAGAGCAGGAGAGGGACTCTTTGCCAGGAAGCCTAGTGATAGGACAACGGGTAATGGTTTTAAACTGGAAGAGGGAAGATTTAGATTGGATATTAGGAAAAATTCTTTGCTGTGAGGGTGGTGAGACACTGGAACAGGCTGCTCAGAGAAGTTGTGGCTGCCCCATCCTGAAACTCCAGGCTTGATGGAGTTTTGAGCAACCTGGTGTAGTGGGAGATGTCCCTGCCCATGGCAGGGGGCTTGGAACTCGATGATCTTCAAGGTCCCTTCCAACTCTAACCATTCAATTATTCTATGATTCTATGAAGGGTTTTAAACTGATATATTTTTAGAAAGTAATAAAATGGAATCTTTTTATTCAGCCCTTTGCTGTTTGAATTAGCTGCTGCTTGGTTTTGGTTCATTCAGCAAGCTCAGAATGTTCTCTTTACAAGGGGGAAAATTCTGTTAGCTTTGCAAATATCTTGGTTTGATTACAGAAGAACTACTTCTACTAATATTGTATGTAAAGCTAGTGAATCACAGTACTGGATGAATTCCAGCAGATATTTACCTCTGTTGTGGGACACAAGTTAAAATCATTTAACATCCTAGTACCTCATATTGTCTTCATCCCTCATTTCTGCAAAGGCAAGGACGAGAGGGAAGAGTTTCACAACTAATGGTTAGTCCAAAGAGACATTGCAAGACCTGTTTATTATAGGCTCTAAAAATATATTTTTATTATAAAACATTCTAACTCTCAACTTTCATTTTCATTGTTCTATATTTCATGACTGACCTTGGAATGTTTACAGACATTATTTATGACAACAAGTTAGTCACCTTTCTTAAGCATCCGTAGCCATTCTGCTCCATCATGTTTTTCACCCATCATAAAAGATAACAAAAAAATTATGCTTCCAGCTGATAAAATTCATTTGTCATTGTTTTTTGGGGGAAATCGATGTTAATCTGTGATGTTAAAATATCTCCATAGACCTTAAAAAGTGTTCTTCATAAAAGTGTTACCAATTCTCGATTACATCTGGAGAGTTGAGGACTCAATGTACTCCTAATTTTTTTTTTTCAATTCAGAAAGGAAGAACCTCCACTGATTTACTTGAACTCCAAACATCAGTTTTAACAACTGCCTTTAGGCAAAATACAGCTAAAAATTTAAGAGTGAAGTGCTTCAGGCACATTTTTTGCCCAAGAGTTATTCTCTGCTTTAATGAATCTGCTCCTCCTGTGAGACTGCAAAAACCCAATTAGGTCACTGAAAAGTGGGATGACCATTTATATAAAAGTCAAGACCTTTCCATATAGTAAAAGCTCAGATTGTTTGCTACTCTGCAATAACATTTCAAGTTAATTAATCCTTCAATTTTCCTGCTAATCACTCATTAAAATTGTCCTGATAATAATAATTTATGAGTTTTGTTATGTAACTCACCTTGAATGATTCCAAGAAGTGAAACTCACATGAGATTTCATGCTGCAGTGACCACTGATAGAAATTTGCAACATCTGGACTGTCTTGGATCCTCACTACTTAATTCTTTGAACAGGCTGCTAACATAAGACCCATATGCCTGCAAGCATGCCTCACATCTGTAACTGATGTCCTGCTGTCTACTGGAACACTCTTCTGTACCCATAAGATATTAAGATGAATGCTGCAATCATCTCTAGGGAAAAAAAATGAAAATCAGAAGTCTGTAATTTCTTCAGCGCCGAGCAAGCAGTTAATAATGCTATGCACTAGCACAGTCTGGAAAACTGCAGGTTTAGTTCAAATATTACTTTTATATTTAGGTAAGAAAGAGAGCCATTGAAAACATATCAGAAATTGCAATGAAAGCCTTAAGGACGATAAAACTTAGGTAAAAGATAATTAAGAAATTTTCCCAAATCTCTAGTTTTCTGTATGTGGAAAGATGTGTGTTTTCCATGCAAGTCTCTGCCAGTCCCAATAGCACTGTACTTTCCAATAACAAAGTAAACTGTAACCTAAATTGGCTTCAAAGGGTTCGAACTCTTGGCTTTCCACCAAGGTCAAAAACGGATCCTATGGTGACAGGACAGATTTACACATGCAGTTTTCTCAGGTTACAAATACATAAAACTGTGGCATAAAAAGAACCCATCTTTACAGATATGGATTGGAACTAAAGTTAATCTTCATTGTCTTTATTTCCTAGAAAATAGCCATCAGAACTATTTAATTAAAATTTGGCATTAATTCTCATACAAATATGCTGTTATATGAATCATGTGAAATAGTAAAGCTTTTAAAAATAACTTTTGTGTAAACTACTTAATCATAATCTAGTACATATCCCATGCTTCCCCTGCAGGTACATCAAAAAATATTTATAGGGCTCTACACGACTAAGTAGTAAAATAGAAAGAGCAAAAGTAAGCAGAGCATACAGTCAGACTTATGAAGAGCATATGTGAACATGACTGAACTTCATTCAAGACAAGGGCTAAATGGGAGATCATTTGCTTTATATAACAGATGAGTTTATGACATTAATCTTAGAAAGCTATTAAACTTCAATTCTGAATCCATATCTGTAAGAACTGAAGAACATCAAGAGGAATCTCTGCTGTAACAGCCATCTGGTTTCATGGGCAGTGTATACAAGTGCTTTCATCCACTACACTACACTACATACGGAACAACAAAACAAATCATCACCTTTCTGCATGTTTATCTTCCTGTTTTCTCCAGCCCTGCTAATGGAAGCCTAATGGAAGCTATTAAACCTATTTAAAGCCATCAAGGACATTAAGCTCAAAGCATTACAGATAGGCTGCTCTAACAGACTCATCTAAAAAATAATGTGTTAAAATAAATATATTTTAATCAAATGATGTCAAGGTCTATCCATCTAATTTTAGTTATCCAACTTTCTAGCCTGTTTTAGTAGTCAGCAGACTCAGGCTTTTAAACAGCCCTCTGAAAAATTTGGCAGCTTGTGGCTTGGAGTCACTCCATTCAACTCCAGACTCCTGAATGATGCACCAAAATTTGAAATTGA
Source organism: Pedionomus torquatus (assembly GCA_013398155.1). Lineage (NCBI taxonomy): Eukaryota > Metazoa > Chordata > Aves > Charadriiformes > Pedionomidae > Pedionomus > Pedionomus torquatus. The sequence goes on from VZRU01005779.1 coordinate 580,964, forward strand.
GCTATTTTATGTTCCCTCTAATGTCCATTGTAAAATTTGGGCTCTTCCAGATGGCTATTCAGATCTTCTATGCCCTGAATATTATGCCTTTCTCCCTGCTGACAAGAAAATATTAGTAATTTTCAAAAGCCTTTATGATTGCAGCAGCATGAAAAGACCATCTATGTTGCAAAGAGTTGACATTCTGAAAATTTTTGTATCCCATTTTAACTATTTTCTGAGGTGAAACAAGATAGGATCACTAAACCTGCATGATTCTCAGCTATTGGAAAACAAGCTATTTCAGTCCACTAATAGAAGAATCATAATAAGTGCAGATAACTTTGCCCATAGGTAGGGCACTTGGAGCAGCAGCATTTTCCCCAGGAGCAGGAGGAAGAATTCAGGCATTACAGCTGGGTCTTTAAAACTGCAGAGCTTATGGATGCATCAATAGAGAAGTAAAGCCTGAGGCAAAAAGCCTGAAGCACTGTGATAACTGCATCCAAACTGCACCTTGTGCTTCTGAGAGCAGGAGCGAGCATGCTGTGCATCAAGAGGAAGGGTACTTTCAAGCAAGACAAATGTAGCTGCCATTCGTTCAGTAGTCAGTTGGCTACTGCTGCAGCAAGAATAAATTACAGCTGGAGGTGTCCACATCTCTTTAAAACAAGAGCAGCAGCTTGCCTTGCTGTGGATTAACTCATGGTGTGTGTATATCTATTTAAAAGCTTGAAGGGCAGGTCAAGAAGCCCGAAGGCAAGGAGAGGGATGTGGGCTTTACTGGCAGAGGAATTTCGTTTCACTTCTGCAGGTAGAGGCTGGAGCAAACAGCACAAACTCCGAGACACAGAGGTCACATATAAGAGGAAAATTGAAACCACTCAAAAAGAAAAATGGAAAAAAAAAAAAAAAGTACAAGGGTTTTTTTAAGCCCTTAAAAGCATGGGAGAAGAGCACTCAATAAGAACCACTATCGCAAAGTGCTCATGAGACTGAGAATCTAGAAAATGAGACACTTAGCCTACTGGGCTTTCTGAGAAGGCAGAATTGGACCTGAAGGCAAAGGCTTTTAGACAAGAGGTGCCATTTCTATAGCACGTAACGCTCAAATCCTCCATGCCCAAGTGGCTGGGGCTCCCTGGAGCAGCTGGCGAAAGGCAAAGTTAATGCAGCCACCTGATTAGCTTTGAAATGGGCATGTCCTTCAGGCTGTGTATGGAAACTAAAGAAATCTAGATATATTTGATCTAATTATGAGGACACAGAAGAGAAGCAAACAAAACCCAACAGATAACAGGTGATCCAAAACTGAAGATGAATGACTTCACTTCCTTACATAAAATCTGAGCATAAAAATATGTCTTTGAACACAAACTCTCCCTGAAATTTAAAAGTTTTTATAGCCTTACAGACTCTTATAACTCTAGAACTTCTCCAAAAGTGGAGCCACAAAGAAACATTAAGTATGCATATATTCACACATATTTTGAATGGCTTTAATTGCTTTATCAAGTTTACCCCTGGAAGTGCCTGAAGGAATTGGGTTAAACATAAAAAACAGCTTTCAGGCAAAACAGAATATAACAGGAAGAAAGGAAGTTCACATAGCTATCATTTGAGATAATTAGTAGTAACTGGAAAATCTCTTTAAAAAGAGAGCACTTAGGTAGCAGTAACTATGTACGTTGCTCTATACTCCACAGAAATAATTGCCCTAAAATGTTTCAGCTAACATTTACAAACCTATAAATACATTTAAGGTAGGCCAGCTTTTAGGACAAATAGTCTCAATGTTGCCTCATAAAGGCTGTTTGTTCAGTGATGCTCCTGCTGCAATAAAAGGGAAAATATCTGCAAGATATCACTTAATGGCTTGTTAAAGGAGGCTTACCTCTGGTCCAGACCAAATACTGGAGTTAAGTGAAATCAGCAAGACCACTATAAAAAATAAAAATGAATACTGCAATATAATAAGCTCATCATTTATTCTTCTGTACTTACTGTTAAGGATGAGGATTATTATTAATTAATCTGCCTTAATCTGACAGTTTTAAGGATTCATAGAACTTCTGGTAGACAAATCATGTTTCATACAAAACCATGTCAATTATGTAAAATTATATAGTGTACTAATTTAATTCAATAAAAGCCCTAAACTAGGAAGAATTATGTAACTGCCTTCGGCAAATGAATAAAAAAATCATATTTGAACCATGAATGAATGTGAAACAATCAAACATGAAACATATTTCAGATTCAATATTCAAGTATTCTCTTCCCATGTAATCAAACTTGCTGGACTTATGTAAAACTTATGAAGAAGTCACAGAATAGAGCAGCAGCAATCCCATAAGTGCATTTTGAGAACAGGCTGGGTTACATCATCTCTCTCTCTTTCTCTCTTTCTTTCCCGTCCGTCCGTCCGTCCTTCCTTCCTTCCTTCCTTCCTTCCTTCCTTCCTTCCTTCTTTCCTTCCTAACACTATTTACAGTGCCATTGATTTAGTTTAAAATATAATAACCTCTGCTACAGTGGAGCTACAATTAGACTGTTTCTCTACATTCATGTGCAGCATGTACATTTAGAGGTTCTTCTCTCTACCTATTATCCTCTCAACTTAAAAAAAAAAAAAAAAAAAAACCCAAACCAAAAACAAACAAAAAACCTCATGTTCTTGCAAGTTAGAAAAGATGTGAAAGCAGAAAGACAATTTGATGGTTATGGTCAAGACACACAGGGTAAAATAACCAAAGTAAGATCAAGTGTCCTCCAGGAGATATTTTCTGCAGGGCATGCACGTCAGTGGCTCATCTTCCACCAATGAAAGCATTTTGCAAGTCCCATCATAGTAGTAATGTTCTCAGGGATACAGCAGCCCAGGGACAGTTCCTAGTTTTTGCTACGACTGGGGATTTTTCAAGGTTATTCTAAGGACATCGGTAGCCTCCAAAATAACCTCAGCTAAGGGAACATGAGTTCTTCACTGCCTTCAGAAACTTGCAGAAATACTTCCCCTTAAAAGTAAAGAAACAGTAAAATAACTTGAAGTTAGCATGCTGGCTTGCAAATGCCAGATATTGTCTGATTTGCTATTGAACACACAAGAAACAATTCTGTCCATGTTTGGAATATCTGGTCATCTGGACCTAGTTCTTCCACCCCTGTCTCTCAAACATTAAAGTATTGTTTTTATTACTAGAGGCAGGGTGCCCCATGACAAAGAAAAATGTCAAGACACTAGATGAAATCTGCTTGACACAATGCAGATCAAACATACCGTTCCTACCTCTACAAAGTCCATTGTAAAAGCAGGGATAATTAGTCATGCCTTCCTGGATGCCCCCTAAGCCAAAAGATATTAAAAAGAGACTAAATAAATCAGAATTTAATGAATCGTGATTTTAGGATATAGTAGCTGACAGGCCTCTACAGATGTAAAGCTCCTGCCTGGGGTAAACAGCCCTCTAAAGAAGAGTGGTGCCATGTTAATTCTTCCCCCCTTTGCCATCCAATCAGCTCTGCCTCTCCCACTCTGTGTCTAGGATTTTGGCAAGGCACCATGGATGATAAATTTACAGTAAAGTACTGGACTTCTGTCAGTTAGCTTAATCTACAAGCCATATATGACAGAAAGAACAATAACAATCATAACAGTTAATGTGATTAATTACTATTTAAATCAGCAGGCCATCGTAGTGGGCCTACCAGTACTGCACTATTAATGGGTCAGAATCTTGTCACTGGAATGCAGCTAATGAATGTGATTAATGGCAGAAGGCAGTGACATACAGGGCATTCATTTTTCCCTAACTTTACAGTGTTAAGCAGTTTTACCCACATCCTCAAAATGATAGATACACTTAATCAGTAGTAGTAGAAGTCCCATTAAGTTCTCATTAAACTTCTATATCCTGTGTATAACCTTGAACAATACATTAGACTCTAATGAGTATATTCTCTTTTCACTGCACATACAACTCTTTCTAAAGCACTCCACTACCCCGGCAATGGCTGTGGTGTAAATACCCAGACGGAGATTGTTGGAGCAGGTTTTCTCTGCAAGTCTTAGAATAATTTCTTTTGACTAGTGGAAGGGAGGCAGTCTTAACACTAGCTGTACAGACAGGCTGTGTGTATTTATTTGAAGTGCACTTGAGACCCAAAGGCAGTCCAGCACCTCGCTATGTTGCACGCTGTACAAACACACACAGAGGACACCAGAGCTGGGCATGATCTAAAAAAAAAGCAATGTTACAACGTTACAATACTCAGACTCCAGCTCTATTGTTCCTTGATTAATAGGCTGGGTGCAGTTAGAAGATAGCGTGTGGCTGTCTTTTATACTATGCTTAAAAATAGTTAGCACCACTGTTAAGTCTATAATTAGTCATCCATTGCAATTTTGAGCAGCAACATACCAGCAGGCAAATAAAAATAAGAATTTCACAAGCTCTTTCTCATCTCAAAAATGGTGATGTTAATTTTATAAAGCATCAAGAATGACTGAGAAATGTCAGTGCTTTACAAAAGAATGAGGTCAAGTATAGGGGTTTCAGCTCTGATCAAGTGAGTTCTGTGCTCAAGAGCTCACATAAAGCCTTATTGGTTTCATTAAGCCATTGAATTGGGTTTCATTGAGCCACTGAGTACCTGGGAAAACAGTAACATAGCTTTCCTATTTTATTCAGTGCAGAATTTCATTTTAGGTAACAAGAGACTGATTTTCTTTTATTTTCTTTTTCTTTGAAAATTTATTCCACAGTTCAAAAAAACATAAGGAAAGAGTAACTTGTGTTAACACCTATTAATTAACTCAGTTCAGCAAAGTGTTAAGTATATCCTTAGACCAAAATTTATCCTGTTTAAAGAAACAGTTTGAAATCTAATCAAAGACTAGCAATCTGCACTCTCTTCAATCAATCCATTTGGTGATTCATATCATGCACTGGTTAACCTTTTCCTTTCCAGGAGATAAAAGGGAGTTTAGACCAACAGATTAGTTAAGAAAATCAAAAAACTGCTTTAACACAGATCTGAAAAGATCTGGAAAGGAGCTGAGGGGAGATCACAAAATCTCAAGTGCTTAAATTAAAATGTGCTATTTCAGATTAGGAAGGTGCTATTCTTTCAGGTGCATTTACAATGTCCTCAGCTGGGTTATGAGAACTGGCTGTATTCATCTTCTAGCACTAAGAGTTAGAGCTTTAGAAGGTGAGAGTGACTTTTGCAATTAATTGTCACTTGAAATATTTTGAGTGCTTTCAATAAGACATTTATCATTACAGGACAAGAACTATATATAGTATATAGTACAGCACAAGAAAGTACTAGAGAAGGCAAAAGCACCACTGCAGTATTAAACAAAAGAACAGCATCATATGGGAGTATATAATTATCTGCATTTCTTTTCCTGAAATAGCTTTTTTCCAGTTTGTCTTGAAATCTTACCTTCTAAAAGATTCCTTCCTTCCTTCTCATAAAAGATCCCTTCAAAAGATGACCTAAAAAAAATCTCACTTCTGTGACTTTTCAGCCACATTTATATCTCTTGAAGATGATCCTTGTACATCAGAGATAAAGGCAGGCTATTACTTTTTCAAACCTAAGGAAATAATATATTGTTTTAACAATACATTTGAATGTAACTTATCTGATTTTCACAGTGGACCATATGTACATACTGACAGCAAAGATTTATGATAATCATTTTCAATTTCATATAGCTATTCCATAAGATGACCTTCATTGAGCTAATAGAGAGTTAGGGGTAATTTCAGTTTCTATAATTCAATTTACAATGCAGATTAAGAACTGAGAGTTTGCATGTTTTATTTCTTTCTAATGCTTCTGTTTTTCTGCTTTTAATGTAACGATTTCTACTTCTACCACAGATTTAATATGATACTTGATATTATATAGAATTATGAAGTGTCATCATTAAGCAGTGGTTCTAAAAGAAACTGTTATTTTCAGGCTGATTTTAAAATGTTTTCAGCATTTACAGTAATCCTATAGTATTTTTTTGATAGCTTCTCATCTTTCTGCAACATTGCTACATTGCTAGATAAATGTTTGTTCATATTTTTCCACAGTTTATTGGAGAAACAACATAATTATGCCTCTGTGAAAAACATTGCCCTACTCAGCTTTGAGTAAGCTTCATTCTGTACAGACATCTTCTCGGGCCTTAAACAGTCTGAATGCATCGTAGAGATATATACATTTTACATGCATTAGTTTGGTCTAGAGCTAATCCTCTAACTGAGACTACAGGTTGAAGTTATCTAAGTGAGTTTTGTCAGTTCTTTTGCTTAAGCTTTGTCATTCCCTAGGTGCTGGGCTTTGACATGTACTAGCCTTCAAAACTACAGAGAAGTAACAGGCAAAAGTGGGGCTGGTTCTTTCCTCCTCAAAAAATTATAGCTCATGGAGTTCTTGATTTAAAAAATTACCTCATATTTAAGATCCTAATAACTTTTACACAAGCTTCATGAAAGCTATGGACTCTTGTCACAAAGACCTTCTGTGGGTGCAAATTATCCCCAAACTCATCCCAGACCTCATTTTGGTACAGTTGTAGATAAAATGCCATAATCTGAGCCACAAATTTCTAACCAAAATTATATAAAAGGCCACTTTCCTTTGCTGAGGTGATTCCCACCTGAATCCACTGTTTCCTCCTCCCACTGCCCAGGATGAGCAGTCTGATATGACATGTGTGGTAACTGTGGGAAGGAATAGTCAGATCCTCTCTGTGAACAGCCTCTAAAATTTTTTACCTTACTTTGCTTCCAGTAACTGTGGGTCCCCTCTGTTATACTATCGCTTCCCACAGCAAAGGACAACTGAAAAACACGAATCACAGTAGCCGGCTTCCATATCTGCACAAAGCATCTGTTCTTAAATAAAGCCAGAGAAATGAAAAGGTGTGAATTATACATATTAATCATGCTTTCAAGTGGAAAATTGAAATTAGATGGGATTCACTTAACAAGGATGATTTATCCCATTTGCAGTTTTCTTTTAGATCACATAATACTTTGCAATAAAATCACAAAACACGGTGTTGTTTTAATGGACTGCTTAGACACCTACAGGACAGAAAGCTTGTCTGTGCAATGATAATTTCCCATGTGTTCATTGCAGTGTTAGTTATGTTCATATTCAGGCATAAAAAACATTGAGACATTAGTTTAAAGCTGTTTTAAATGGCAATTTGAAGAGTGCTACAGACACATACAGGAACATTTGAGTTGAGATCTAATCTTGCTCCAGGACATTCAGGAAGCAGAGTCAAGGAAGTAGCAGCTGTGGCCTTCTTAAGAGTATACTTAGTCTTAATTCAGTTACAAAGATATCTCAGGAACAAATAAACCCTTTTCTAGGCAAAAACATTGTCTAGGACTTATTTCACCCTGAAGTAAAGATCTAAGGAGGTGAAATGAATCTTACTCTGAAACTACTTAATTTCTTCCCCTGTGTATGAATTAAGCCAATGAGGGGTCATCACTCATAACTACATGAAGGTCGTTATCGCACTGCCATCTGAATTCAGGCCAAACGAATTCTATACACATTCAGGAATAATGTATCAATAACAAACAGCTAGAAAGAAAAACAAATATTAGGGAACTCTGGCAGCAGGCCACGATGTATCTTGGAGTCAAATGGAGATGTACTTTACTTTTAAAATACAGGAAAGCAGTCTGTAAACCTGCAGTGGGAAAGAGAGCTGAGAAGCCATAAGTGCGAACTTTAAACACACAACAGCAAGAGGTGGTTTGTGTATATGAGCAGATTTTCAACAAATTAAGATAGTTTATAAGTATGTTCATCTCCAGTGAAATGTCATTGCTTTGGCTTGTTACCTGCTTATGGTGCTGTATAAATCATCTGAGATTAAAATCAATAGAGGTACATAAATGAAGATGCACTAGCAATTAAGTGGATGGCTGAATAGGTCTGCCTGGGATAGAGTCCAGAACAGATTGGAGTTTCAGTTCACTCAGAAATTTAGCTGATTCATCCAGGCAGCTAAGCAAGTTACCTAATATCAAACCTAAAGCCATCCTTATTAATTTTCTAAACATATGCTCCATCAGAACCCCTCTCTTATGTTAGTTGGAAGGCATCCTGAAAGCATGTGTCTTACTGGACTCAGTCATGGAAGAAGGAAAAGTAGAGCTTGGGAGGTGGAGGAGTTCCTTAGTCCTCATGGTCACCAGTTATATCTCTCCTCCACAGAGACAGGACACAGTTAGCAGGACATAGCGACTGTGAAAAAATCCTGACAGGGTACCTAGAAAGAAGAGGACTCACTTGAGAGATTTCTAAATTCCAGTAAATAACAACATCAGAGGATTTCTCTGCATGCAAACTTGTATCAAAAAAGTTGGCAATTGCTAACAAATTTTCATAAAGATTTAGATAACTTCCATGCCAAATTTGAACCATCTTTAGTGAACCCTCACCAGGAATGTGGCCCCAGATTGTAGATGGGTGATGTAGATGGTAACACTACTTGAAATCGTGTTTCTCTTCTCCCATGATGCACCTCATGGGTGAGGGGGAGGAAGGTTATTAACTAGTTCAATATAATTCATAGGCATTGCGATATGGTTCATAGGCATTAAACAACTTTCTAGGCAGAAGTATACATATTTTAACTCATACCAACATATTTAACATACATATTTAACTCATACCATGTCCACACACCTTTGAAGAAAAATAGAATGTGAAGATCTCATTTTCCAGCATTAGATACTGAGATATTAGATATTATGTCAGAAAAATTGTAAAACTAAGGCATCTGCAAGACAGATATTATTCCACATTAGCAATTTTCACTCTTTCAAACTCCTGTAGTAAATCTCCATGCTGATGTGTAAAAAGCCCCTGAGCTTTTCTGGGAATATGATGACCACTGTCTGGTCACTTACATATATGACAATGTTACATATCTCTTTCAAAGCAACTGGTGTTATAAAGCAATTTCCCCCAAATAAATACTTTTAAAAAGGGTAATAAAGCAGCATGCCTTAAAGTGTATTAATTGCACAGAAGGCTGCATCAAAATCCAGTCCTCTCCTTCGTGAAATTTAACACTAGAAGGATCCTCAGTATATTTCTTCTCAGCAAGCAGATCTAAAAAGCCAATCATGTTGTCAAAGCCATTCCCAAGAATTTTTGGGAACTGGGATGGGAATTGGGCATCACAAATTATTTTCAGATGGAAATCGGGCAGCATAATTTCTAAGGCATCACAAAAGAAATGTATTGGGAAAAAAAAAATGACCAAATAATTCCGTATTCAGGATCAATTCAAAAGCTAAGAAGAAACTTTTTGCGTTCCAGCCTTGTAATTTGCAACATGACATAGAGAAATTACAGTAGTGTTCCTACATTTAGCAAATGAGAAATGTCAAAACAAGGAAGGCACTAAATCCATATACGAGTATGACAAATTGATTTTGAAATCATGTTTTCTGCAATCAGATGCTGTTTTCATGATTGATTGTTTCAAAATTTTATACAGATACAAGGTCTTAGGCTATGTTTTTAGAGGGGAAAGCAATTCAGCAATTCTGGGCAGCATTTGACATAAACTAACATTAATTGGGATTTTTTATCATCATTAACACAAATATGATACTTCATGGAGCCCAACAGAAATGTTAATAGACATAAATTTTTATAAACCAGGTTGCTTTATGCTTTTGATTTCACTTGCAAATATTTTTTATTCCCCCTACTTGTTATGTATTCCATGATAGATACCTTTGAAAGAAATGCTGATATCTTACTTTTAATGACTAGCGATTGTTTAAGAATGTTTTAACATATTGTTGGATCATAGAACAGAAATCAAAAAAGTAAAACTTCTACATTCCATTAAACTAAGTTGCCTTTCATGTGTCCTCCAACTCTTATGTTAATTTCAGTCATTTTATTTAAGGAAAACAGTCAAGTTAAATGTCTAGGACTATCGTGTTTATTTTTTATTAATAAAAACTGTGAAAATATCAATGAAATATTTTTTAGAATCAGGTGTTCTTGATATATCGTATAGAAAAATAAAAAAATCTGTAATATAATTCACAGTATAACAAAATCCAAGATCGAGTGTCTTTTCACTCTACAGGTTTGGCCACAATTAAATTTTCACAATATAAACATACGATGGCAGAAATGATGGAGCTCATAAACTGTTAAGCACACTGAATAATTTCCCTGATACTTTTTCTTAACACTAAGGATCAAAATTATTATATGTAGAAACTATTGCCAGAAATTAAATTGATACACATTCTCCAGGAATACCTACTTCACCTCAGTTGCATCAGTTTCATGCATGTTGGGAAAGCACATTTCTCCTCACAAGCAGGAGATTTACTCTGTTGATTGCGTCTCAGTGGAGTGGGCCCTTGCAAAAGCTTTTTTGCACTCCTCCACGCCTGAGGAGTGGGGAGGGGAACTTCGTCATCCACAACTGCAAAAATGTGAATCTTTGCTTCTCACAGCGCTTTGAGACCCAGATGACTTTGCTGTAATGCAGTAGTTTTCAACCTGCCATTCTCAGATCCCAAAGAGTCCATGAACTACTTCAAAGTGATTCAGAGAAGCTACTTCGAACCAGATAAACTCAGAGATACCATCGCTATTACCTTTTTATGACAAGTGAGTGTGAAAGGAGACTGGTCAAGTGTTTATCTTTTCCAGCCTAAGTATTTGCTGGTCATGTAGTCATTCTGCTTGATGTCTTCTTTCCTGTTGCTGATAACTTTCTAAATTTTATCATCAAAAAAAAAAAAAAAAAAAGCCTGGTGAGATACTTTTACTGTCAGTCACACCTCTTTTACTGCAAGTTATGCGTGTGATATGTTCAAGTGGTCCAGACTTCCAGCCTAATTATCCCAGTCACAGAAGATGGAGAACTGCCATACAGATGTAATAAAACATAATTTTAAGAAGACGCAGAGTACCTTGAAGACTTTAACACAATCTGAAAGTTATACCTATGGAAGTTTCCCCCACGCTTCTTACTAATAGACTTGGTGTTACTAAAATAAAACCTGAAATTTCTTCATGCTAGAAAGCGCTTGTCTGCATGGATGTAGAGTTCGGGCCCTATGCCCCGTGGGCTGTAAACTTTCTGGGACAGTCAGGTTTGGGGGTTGAACACTGTCTCTTGTCACCACGCTACTTGATCACTGTTTGTGTTTCCACCATTTCTTGCTGTTCAGCATTGTTCAATGTGAAAAACAAATGTTGAACTAGTGCTGGTAATCACCTTCACCTTTAGGTTTGATGGGCTGCTGCAGGCATGCCATGGAGCTTAATTCAAACACCATTTAGTGAATATATTTGTGTCATTTACAGTTATTACAGGAGCCAATAATAATAAATGTATATTTCAAAGCAAAAGAAGTGAGTTTGCCCTGCCTTAGAAGTAATTAAGTACTATATTGCCCATTTTTTAAATAGGTAATGGATAATTACCCATGGGAATGCTGTTTATTTATCCTTATCCTTAATTTTGGAGATTAGGTTTGAGTCTCCTACACTTGACTGTATTAACAAATACTTTTTATTTTCTTTCCCTAGTTTATGAATGTTTCCACTCTCCATATCACTTTCTTACACAGCTTTGGTCTGAGTAATTTCCCACACAGGGAAAGTCTGAGCTGAACAGAGTAGTGGATCATTAACAGCTCTGCGCAGTTATTGCTCTTCCATACGCTCAGTGTAACTTTCTGAGGAGTTTAAAGTCTATTTCTTTAATTTCTTGTGTGCTAATTGGGCTAGGTTGAAGACATGAGACCATCATGGTTCTGAAAGTGTGCTAACAGTTTTTAAAAAGCACCAGAAACCAGAAAAACACATTTGCTTCATGGGTTTGAATAAAGCATGTGAGCAAACAATAAGCATCACAAGTTATAGATGATGACAGACTGATAGACAGCTTTTCAATATACTCCGTTCTTTCACCTGAGGTAAAAATGACTCTCCATGGTGACATATTGCTGAATAATGACAGCATGAAGAGACGTACCCAATTTAACTGATGAAGAATCAATGAATGCCATATGAACTGGCTGTTCATACTTAAGTGTCTGGGATGGTGAAGGCAGTCTCAAAACAGAAGAAATAACTAAACAAAACAGATCTTTTATTTAAAAAAATTGCTGTAACTTATGTAGGGTTAAAAGCATTTTAAAAATAAAATCCTTGGCATTATCTATTTATCTTGCTCACTGTTATGTCCCTCCTCAAGGCTGAGAGGGAAAGCTTCCATGTCTCTCCAGAAAACCTTTCCACAGTTACCTTCCCCTGATAGTTTAATTTCACCAATATATTTCACTCCTAGCCCTCAGCCCTAGATGAAGCTTATCCACTGGACTTATAGCACATTTTTGCCAATGCCAGAGGTCCTCCTGGTATGTGAAAAGAGATGGGGCGGGGGCAGAAATTAAAAGGACACGACGACTTGCCAGTTTTCTCATCAAACTGGCAAAAGGGTTAAATTCTCCTCCTTATGTAGTTCCCAGTAATGAGCTGGAAAATCTGGAGAAGGGAAGGGAAGGGAAGGGAAGGGAAGGGAAGGGAAGGGAAAAGTT
>VZRU01005779.1:593643-664408 GCA_013398155.1 Pedionomus torquatus
GAAGGGAAGGGAAGGGAAGGGAAGGGAAGGGAAGAATAAACCTCTAGCTCAGAGAGCTCCCAGTTTCTGCAGCAGTTCTTTGGAGTCCAGTTAACCACTTCTGGAGCATTAGCTGCTCAAAGGGGCCTCATTTCAGGGGATCATAAAGGGAAAATGTCTCATTCATATGTGAAGTTATCTTTTCCTATCACACCCCTCCTCTCTCACTCTGCAAAATTGTCCCAGGCCAGAGACAACAGGGGACATTGGAGGGAGGAATGGCTCAGAGGATGAGGCATTAATCATTGTCTGTCTGTCTTTGTCACTATTATCCCACCAAGGGTGAACACAGAGGGCAACAGTAGGACCATTGGATTCCTGGAAAGTTCTGCCTATCAAACATCTCACTGAACCCCATTTGCTCAGGTGTGTTCAGTGCTGATAACACAAGCGCAAGCAGCTCTGAAAACAAAAGGAGACCTTCAGAGTACTCAGTCACAGAATCAGGAGAAAATTAATATTGCCTAAGAAGCACTAGTGACCTGTAGTAAGTGAAGAAAGGAGGCTTCCCTATTAAAAAGATAATATTTTATCTTTCAGCTGAATAAATATTTCCTAGTTTCCACATAATGCTATCACTAGTAAGTCTGTTATTTGGCATGTCATGGTCTGTGTCTTACCCAGGCTTAGCTGAATATAGGTGATATCATTCACACAGAAACATTTTCCCCTGAAGTTCTCAGCTCCTGTTGTTTACATTGTCAAGATACAAAAGGTTTGGCAAGCACAGGTGTATCTAAAGCCTAGTTGCATTCACATCTTGGCACTTAAAATTCCAGCTTACAAGGCTCCTTTTTTTTTTCTCATAGAATGATTTGTACATATGTATAAACACGAACTTATCTATCTCCTACTTCAGAGACTACTTTTAAAAACTTGGTTCTAAGAATCTAAAAAGATAATAAGGGGGTTTCTTCGTTCTTGGTAATGATCAGAGCAAGAGGAGTTAGATACCAAGGAAACACATACAGTAAGACACGTTACAGAGATAAAGGTCTGTCTCCCCCAAATGCTCACTGTATATCACATCTGAAGGTCAATGTGTAGCAAGTGAAAAGAACATGCAGAAAGTCAGCCTACACCAAAGAACAGCTCTGAGCTGCGAGACCTGTGCATTGCTTTGATTTTCTCCTTACCGTCTTGCTCATACTGCAGTCTGGTTTCCATCACCACTGGAGCCTGAAATACCCTCAAAATGTGTCACCCATGCCTGGCCTTGAGCACCTGTCCCCACAGAGAGAGCGGGCAGGACATCTCCTTCAGGGTATACACATACATGACATTAATAAACTGGCCACCTGACAGGAATTTTCTTCCACATAAAAACTACAGAAATAGCAGTTTTGCTGCAGAGAGGGAAAGTAAGGGAAGCTAGTTCATATGCTGGCACTGAACCGAAGTTTTTTTTTTTTCTCCTAACCATATTCTTGGGTGACCTAAAAAATTTAGACTTTTTGCTTTCATTTCCAGTGGGAGTTTTTTTCCTATTTAAAAAAATATGTACTTCTGACAAATATTTTATAATGTAAATGGACTTCAGCAGGCTGCATGTCTAAATTGGAGTTGTCTTTTTATTTCAGCTTGTCCACTAATGGTATTACTTCAGTCTCCAAGGATCTACCTTGTACTCTTAAGTCTTTCTTTTTCAATATTTTTATTTCCACTGCAAGATACCTCCAGGTCACATTGGTTAAAAACAAGGAAGGGAAAGTTAAATCCACACATTTGGAGATGTAGATGAAAAATTTTTGGACCATAACTTTGTTATTTGACGTAAAGTACACAAACTGCTTTAAAAGAGGGTTAATAAAATTTTTAAATTTTAATACATTGGCTAGTATGGTGCTGTCCCATTTTTTTTTTATAATGAGTCCTACTCATCAATTTTATATTCCTGAATGTTGTAAAAGCCACATCTATATTAGTATTTTGTGCCTCTGCACTTTTATTTAAAACTCATTTGAAAGGTTTTTGCAGATAATACTGAGAACAGATAACTGGTTTTTGTCACCAGCTTGTGAATTTAATTGAAGTCCCACAGTGATTTTTTTTTCCATGCATAAGCATCCTAATTCTCATTTTAAAATAATTTCCAGACTTCATGAAGGAGAGTTCAAAAACAGCATTAAAGCATAATCCAAGTGTCCGGAAATCAGAAGACAAAGAAAGCAAGTTCCTCTGAAGCTTTTGAAAGCATTCAAACATGTTCCAAACATTTTGAACTGGAATAGTGTGTATGTAAATAATATAATGCATTTAAATGTAATTTAATGTAAAAAATAAATGCATTTAGATTTTCAAACAGGCATAAAGGGCAAAGGGATAGATAACTGCATTGAATCACATGAAAATCATTAGGAGCATGGAAAGAATGGTTTAGAGATTATGTGTCCCCATTTCCGATAAACACCTTCAAATCAACATGAGGATTTTTTTCCTAACTAATGCCACTTGAGAGTAGGTCTCCAGGTTTTTTGACTGATCACAAAATCCTCGTGAAGAGAAAATGGGTGTTACTGAAATATCTACAGAATGCATAGAAATGCATAGAATGCATAGAAATCTAATACTGTCTATACTTGTTTCAGCATCAGGGAAAAAAAAAAACAAAAAAAACCCAAAAAAAACCAAACCACAGTAATTCCTGAAGCATGTAGTCATTTACTGAAGGAGGCTATGAAAGTTTTTAGAAGAGTCACTTCAGTCACACGGAAATTCTCAGAAAGCACAGGTGTTCTCGCCAGAAAAAAAACCATCACCACCTGAATGCCTATATTTAATCATTATTCATGTTGCATGTATTTTATATATAAATATAAATATATATGTATATATATGTTGTGGCTTATATGTGTTTATTTTTGCACATTCATATAGGAATTCCTTTTCTTACAAGGACGGAATGAGTCCACCTTCTTGCTTCCTTACACTCCAAATAGGAGACATTCAGCTGTGTGAGAAATGAAAGCAATAAGACACCACTTATATTTTCATGGGAATAATTTCAAACCAGAATTGATGGTAATAATCTCAATAAGCATTTTCAGAACAGATATCCACACTAGCCAGTATGCATGCCTCCAGAAGAGCTGTGGGTGCTGCACTAGGAGGCTGCCTCTGCAGGAGTCTGACTTTGCTTCAGATCCTCAGGCTTTCACTGAGCTGTCGTTTATGCCTGACTGTGCCCCAGCTCCACCGAGATTACTTGCTTTCCTGGCTTTGTGACTGTTGTAACACACAAGGTGCAGTAACATGCAGAAAACATGTCTGACATCATCAGCCAGATTCTGGGCAAGCCATCTGCAAAGTGCACAGCCGGAGGGCAGCTCTGGGCCAGCACTCCCTCAGCCCACCTGTAGGACAGGAGTGAAGTGGTATCATCAAATATTCACTAGGATGGAGAGGGGGCACGAGTGAACAGTGCTCATGGGAAGAGGGATCTGGGCTCCAAGTCCTATTCCAACTCTTGTATTTTAGGTGGCAGTGCAGAAGGGGAACAAGTGCAGGTCTAAGACCTATCCCCCAGAATTTTCAATTAATGGCTGTGCACAACTCCCACCCTGCTGTAATGTTTTTGTGGGATCACCCATTTTGATGAATGTTGTGTGAAGACACCAAGCATCTAAGCATGTATTCTCCTAGGTCTCAAAGCCTACAGGTTCAATGTTGTTAAGCTTTTGCATCTTCAGCGTTGTGGACACAAATAAGAACCAAAATGGCTAACTGGAGGCCCAAAACTTTACTCAGGTTCTATTAAATAATGAAACTTCATTACTGCCATCCATTTTATTTGTATAACTCCAAACATCAATTAAGAATTATGCCCACTTTTCCACAAGCCCATGACACAGACACTCACACAGAAATTGTACAAGTCCTATCATCAGCTGCATCAACACTGCGGTACTCCAGATCAAGGGCATCACCTTCTCCTCCATACTTTTGAGCCACCTGTCTGAATTTCCAAAAGTGTGTTACCAAAGTAAATTTAATAAATAAAGAGTCCAGCAGCTCCCACATAGAGTTGCATCTATGTGGTGTTCTTGAAAGTTTTACGATCATATTTGATCAGTCAAGCCAAATCTTAAAAAACTCTTAAAAATTGTCACCCGGTAACAAAAGGTATTCTGAAAACAGCTAGGCAAGTCGCTGAAATTGGTCTTATCAAGAGCTGAAAATTTTAAAGGCCCAGAAACCTTATGCATTCCTAGCCAGTATTATCCGCTGTAATGAAAGTGGGTGTTCTTAGGAAATTAAAATCCAATTAAGAAGATAGACATGCAGATAAATTTTTTCCCTGAGGAGGAGAGAATAATAGAGAATAATGACTGGCTATTCAGAAGAGGTGTCCTCTTATATGTCATTTATATATGCAATGGATACCCTTTTACATTTTGATTTTTCTTCATTGTTGCACCCATACTGTTGGCATTTTCCATGTATTGAAAGAAGATGAGAAATATTAGGAGAAAAAACAGGGGTGGTGGGAATTGGTGTTCATTATAGCCCAGCATCTAGCACAGATGGGATTTTAAGCTGGTAACAACTGCCATTATCTGATTTCCCTTCCTCATACCTCATCATATGCAATCAAAAAACTCTTTAATCAGCATTAGCTGTATCTTACCACCTTTTACCTCAGGTGGATCCAAAAGTTTTAACAACGAGACTACTTTTTTACATTCACCAGAAAAAAACCCAAATATTTCAGCCTGACCCAGAACTTTCCATAAATCTGCAGGACACGAGCAGAGTCTCTGGTAATTAGGGTACCGATTAAGAGATGGCATAGATGGATCCCAGGTCTGCCCACTGAGATGTACAGGTAAAGCTACTCCTCTGAAGACAGTCTGATACCAGCACCTCCCAACATGCTATGTGGAAAGCCTAAGATCAAATCTTTGCTGTAAAACAGAAAAAGTAATACTAAGGAGCTTCATCTCCTGTATTCATACAGACCAGACAGTTTTGAGAAGGGGGCATAGTCTCCTCAGTTAATGTTTGCTTTCCCTAACAAAGCCATAAATCAAAGCAAAATATATAAGAACAGGAAGAAAAACAAACAAACAAAAACAACAACAACAGCAACAACAACAAAAATACAAAAAAAAAAAAAAAAAAAAAANAAACAAACCAAAAAAAACAACAACAACAACAAAAATACAAAAAACAAATTAACAAATAAACAAAACCATAAAAATTCCTCACAGCTTTATGTTTGCATTTTCTCTCCTGCAGTTCTATTTCCCATTTCCAGTAGTGTTGCTCAGTGCTTACATGAAGAAATTCCAGCTGCATGGGTCTCTCCTTCTATTCAACTCCTCAGGCAAACTAAAAAGCAGGAACTTGGTAACATCTCTTCTCCTCAAATTTCTTGTTTCTGTGTTCATTAAAGCCTGTGCTCTATAAAACCTGGCTGTCAACATCCTCGGTGTAGCTGTCTGCTTCAGAAGCGGAGACTACATGGATGCTCTGAGGCTGCACCTCCTTTGCTGTTTTGGCCTGGAGCACTAGAGTAGTGTTGAAGTAAATATCAAAATGGTTCTCATTTACTATGTGCTAGGTGGTTTTGCAGAGCAGTTTTGGTGTGTGCAAACTGGTTTCCCTTAACAGGTTAAAACTGAGCCAAAAAGCCCCTGCACATTTGCAAATGTGCTCCAATATTTAATAGGGACATATGGATCCAAATTCATGACTGGTCCTTTAGATAGTTTCAAGGGACACCTAGATCAGGGACCAGACTAAAGCTATTCTGAAGCAAAATACTCAAATTACATGCAGGAAAATTCTATAGTCCTCAGCACCAGATGCTTTGATCTACAGATCTGCTTCTGTTTTGCTACATCCCTACCACTGACAAGTAAATGAACCTACTGTTCTGTTTTATTCTACCATAATTCTGTGCCTTCCGTTGTCTACCTTTACCTCTTAAAATAGCAGTTATAAAATTAAATTTATTATTATTGTTGTGTTTGTTACTAATATTATTATCGTTTCAGTCAAGGAAAAATTATTAAATTCATTTATAAATTATCAAAATAAAACTGTTAAAAGGTGAAGCTGGGTTCCAGGTTTAGACAGCGGTAGGAAAGGGCAGTGGAACTGCAAGCAAAAACATTGGTTTCCTGCTACTTGCCAGAAGATAAATGTCATAAACCAACAAAAAGCAAAAGAGAAACAGTAGAAGTCATTTCCCCTTCTGATCAAAATTAGAAGAGTCAATGAAAAGAAGAGAAAAGAAATTCCTATAACAGTTTCATTTTTCTTTAACCTTGCAGAGTTAAAAATCAATCAGACCTTTGGTCTAGAATTTATACATTTATATTTTTTTTTTTGCCATTTATCCCAAATTAAGCCTTACTAGTAATTAAAATCACAACTTTGAAAGGACAGGTAAAGGCACTGAAGCATTTGAGTAGTGTGTTAGCCCTCAAAGTCTGTAGTCAGACATTGCTGAGAAACATTGCTGAGAAACATGCTGTTGTTCCAAAGTTTCAACCCAATAGAATAATTCAAAAACTTACACTTTTATAGGTGGTAGCATAAGTCATTTATTTGATTTAGTATGAAATTATCTGTCTTTCAGCTTTTTTAATGGATGTCAGAGGCTGCCCTTACAGTTTAGCAGCCAAAGGGCTGGCTTACATTTTTGGCAGACTTTTGTTATTTGTCTCATAGCAGACAGTCCTTGCTGAACAGCACAGAAGTGCAGATTTCCCCTCATACATATATCAGAAAGAAGATCTTTAAAGTCTAAGGTCTTTACATGCTCTCACTTACAATTGCATAGTAACTATGCACTTCTGGGATGAGATGTTCTGTTCTATTGAAAATGCTTTCATGTGGCTACCGAAGATGGGTACCCTGAAAGACTGCACTTTCTGTCATGATTTAGAGGCAAGGTTGAAAGGTATCCGAAAATACAAATGCACCAGGTATTTCTCTTAATATTTAATTCTGACAAATCATAGCAGAAGGATACACCTCAAACCAGTCACTTAGTGCGTGCAGGAGTTCAGCCGTGGGTGAGAGGTGCATGTCTCAGGGCTAGTACCCCATCAAGCTAAATCCGCCTGTAATCCAAGCATGCAACACATCAGGGTGGGGGTTTTTTCCCAGCCGAGTTCATCAGCAGCCAAATGCAGGAGCGCCCGTGCCCTCAATGTTTCATTTCAGACTCAGCTCAAGAGTCTAACAGGCAGAATGTAGATGTATGCATCAAATAGCGAAATGTGAAAATGTAAATGTAAAGATTCGGTAAGTCAACTTTACAGCTGACATTTCAATATTCTTTAGGAAGATATCCTGAGCTAGACGTATTTTAATGTCATAAGTTTCTCTTCTGCTATTCCATGGAGGTTTTCTTTTCTTACTGCCCTCTAGACACTTCCAATCACGTACTACAAGTGTTTCAAAAACAAACAAACAAATTTTCCCTCTGTAGTTATACTAAAGTTATAAACAAGGTCACCGATATTAGGTATAACTGCTCTCCATCTTTTAAAGATGGTGGTAATAAGCAGGTTATTTCCTTTAGGAAATCAATTATCTGAAAAAAAAAAAGATTCTTCTAACCAAGACATAAATATACTAAAAACCATCTCAGAGTCTGAATTAAGCAGACAGGGGAGATTTATATGTCTCATTAAGAGAAACATCACAGAAATAAGCATCAGACAGCCATAAAAGACAAACTGTTGAATTGCCTCTCCCACTGTAGGGCTCTGTATGCACTTACTGCTGTTCATGTTTTATAACTGCTCGAGTTAATGGATAAATCAATTATCTAATTGTCGGCACAGGGACAGATCCTTACAAGTTTCATCTGCCTGGATTTGTTTGCTGAAATGACGCTAAATTCACTTGCACAAGCTGGCAAACTTATCAGCACAAAAATTCAAGAAGACAATTCAAAACACAGAAATTTGGTAGTTTTGGAATACAAAGATACAGTTAGGCTGGTGTTTTGCTATTTAAGGATTGATTGTTTTAATTTTTGAGGTATGCTGACAGTGTTCAGAATCAGACCAGGGATGTTAATCATCACCAAAACACCAGCAGGCTCACTGCCACTTTCTTCTCTGAACATCTTTAACAAATATTTAAAATCACAATGAATAACACACACAACAGGAATAGGCAAAAGATGTCAATTGGGTTCACAGAGCATTACACAGTCCATCTCGCCAGTTAAGCACCATAACCTGAGTGGAAAACAGGCACAAAAACAGAGGCTGTACAGCTCAGTACCTCTGACAACCACCACTGAAATGCAACTTTCCCTGAGGATGTTAGGGAAATTTACAGAAAGCAGCCAAATTTAGGATTGTTGATCTATTTTCTCCCAGTAGCCTGCATGTGGATTAAATCCCAGAAGCATATTGTATAAAGCAAAGCAGACTAGAGGAACATTTGAAATCCAGCGCTCCTGAGAGAGCTGCCTGCCTACTTGATAATACTGTGTTTCCTGCAACTTACCACATTTTTAACTGTGCCTGTAAATACTTCAATGTCTTGGATATGGTTTTAATTCCCTAACAACACATATGGATTTCTTGAGATAGATATTAGGATCTCTGCTAAATTGCAGCATTGTCAGCCTAATAGTAAGCTGAATCTGAATCTCAAGGGCTCAGTTCTGTTTCCAGAGAGGATTTTTTGTGATCCAAGATTTTATACTGTTAGTTGATGAACTACTGACTCGGAACCATCCCTTTTACAATATAGGAGAGGAAACAAAGGCAAACCTAGCAGTAAGTGCAGATTAAGTTTACATAACCTCCTGATCCCCAAGGCCACACGGGTGAGTAGCTAACGCCCCATCTGTCCTCAGTTGAGCCCAAAGCCTGAGCAGGAAGGTCTTCCCCTCTGCTCCATTTCCAAAAGTCAAACTCCAATATGAAATCTGAACACATCTCCCTCAGCAGAGGCTGGAGACCAACATTAGGAACACCTGCTCCATGATGTTTCTGGTGGATGGCTTCAAGCACCATTTCACAGCTCAGACATGCACGTGGCAGGGGGAGTGAGGAAGCCCCAGGATAAGGCTCTGCCTGAGAGTTAGCTGCTGTGAATTGGAGATCCCTCACCTTCTCTCCCAAATCACGCACCCTGAGTTCCCACATGACAGACATTTGGAGGCCTAGGAAAGTCACCCATAGCCCTGAGGCTTGTTGGAGATTTCAAGATGGTCTAATAAGAAAATTCTAATTTCAATCAGAAGCAAGTTCAAGTGCAAATTAAGATTCTGATACAGGTTTTATAGAAAATGGTAATACGGGCATGCTTTCAAAACCTGCCTAGCCCTTTAAAGTCCTTGGGTTGAAAAATAAAAGCTCCTAAAACATTCTGTTTGAAAGCAAGCATAATAATGAGAATAATTTTTTTGCCAAACTGAGATCTTGTAGCTTTCTCTTCCTTTGATCTATTCCTTATTACCTTGCTTGTTGTTCTATTAGACATATCATAGTCACACAGATGTGGCACTAATCACGGGGTAGGAGTTGCCAGCTGCCTGGGAGGATAAAGCTACTCTGACATTATCCCATCAGGCACCCAACAGTGACTTAGGAGATACAGCCATTTAGCTGACCCCCTTGTAAAGAAACAGGTGCCATCTGAGCATGCTGGGAAATCCTTTCTAATGCAGAACCCCTATATGGTTTGCAGTTTAAAGTAAAAAAAGAAATAGCAATGCCTATCATTTTGCACACTGAGGTTAGACAAAAAATGCTGAGGCTTTCAGTGGGAGTCTTGCTTGCTGAAGATAAGTATTGCTTAGCATGTTTCCCTAGGAAAAAAAATATTTCTGGACTGAAAATGATAAATGTTTGGGGGGCATCAATTGCACTTTGTGTTTTGCACTTGATTTTAGTCTAAGATCTACACTTGAATTTAATTCTGCCCCAAAGCTGAGTACAGATAAAGAAGCATCAAATTTCTTCCCTTGAAAACATTCCTGATTTTGGAGGAAGCCTGAGGGGTAAACCTTTAACCAACAAAAACATCCAAGGACTGGAGTAAGCTTTCAGAAATTTGTGACTGAGATTCAGGTATGCTGTATAGTCAAAATTATCCCGGCTTTCTATTATTTTATTGTTACTGCTGTTGCTGCTGCTTTTTTCATTGTGAAAACCTCCTCTAGCTGCTCTCCTGCCTTCTTTTGCTCTTACAGAGTATCAGTGGCACAAAGTTACTGTGCTATTTAATGTATGAATATTTGCACAGCATCCATCTAGTAGGGTAATAAGCACAGTAAACATATCTAAGTGCTGACTGATGTTGTTCCAAAGGAAAGCATACATGAGAGAAAGACATGAATCAGGAGCCAAATGCATTGAGGACTCTAAGAAACTCCTTTGTTCCCACATACAAACAAGACATAAGCATGGCCAGAGCTCATCCTAGAATTGTCACACCCCAGAGGGGTCCCAGGTCCCTAACTCAGCTTCTCAACCCATGTGAATCATGGGGATGACAGAGAGCCACAAGCCACACCAAAGCCAAGCATGAGAAATCTGTCTCCCAACCTTCTTGCCATGCCAGGCAAAAAAGATGACCTGCACATTCGCCCCTACTGTGGATGCTGAATGCATTGCTGTGCTGAAGGGGATGTGGTCAGCTTTGGCTGGGCACCACAGCTCCATGCTGTCCCCAACACTCCACTCCCTGCTCCTCACAGTCAGCTCAGCAAATGCGTCTCCTTCCTCCTCCACCCTCATCACCCCACACTCCTCACTACCTACCGTTTCCAGCCCAAGATGAAGTGAAGCATGACTGCACCAGCTGTGCCTGGCAGAAGGTACCAGGAAGACCATAAATCTCCACACCGCCTAAATAAGCACATCCTACAGCTCTTTGTCCCCCACCCTCCTTTCCCCTTTCCTCTTTCCCAGCTGAGAAGCTCAGTGTGAAGGTGGACATGGCCGGGAGCAATGTGAGACACGAGCAGGGAAGAGCAGCCACCAGGTGGTCACCCAGCACCCAGGGTAAAAGTATGTGGACATGTCAATGCAGCCTTGGTTCCCCATGTGTCAAAGCCAAAAATACAGGCGACATTTTATCAGACTGCATCATACAGGCAACATTTATAGGACCACATCAACTTTGCAGCCAGGGATCTTCACCATTTTTAGCATTATGTGGAAGCTGAGAAGGAATCAGAAAGACTACCTAAAAGTTCTAGTTAGGAGCCAAAATTGACACAAATATGCATGCAGTCTTGTGGCAGAGTTATCACTGTACACCAGTAATAACTCCTATTATGCTAGGAATACAACCAAATGAGGATCCCACTGCATTCAATTGAGACTGACTGTCATGGTGAATGCTGCATCCCTTAGCAAGAGTTGCAGCTTCAAAACCTAGCTCAGGACCTCTACTCATGGTTTCTTGCATGTCGGTTGCTCATTTTGAACCCAGAGAACCCCATTATACCAGTGACAGTGCATACATGAGTGGCTGTCCTGGAAGCACACAAGAAATAACAAGAATGAAGTCTAAACTTTCTCTTCCTCCTGCGATTCTCATTTTGTGTGCTCAGCTGCACGCACCACAAGCCTCCTTTACACTCTTAAATATTAACACAGCTATCCTCTTGATGTGGGATTCCTCATTATCATATGAATAAATGATTAATTGTCAGCATGCCGAGAAAGTGCAACTTTTATAACTATATGAATCAGCGCTGTGCCAAACCCTTCAAGAATAGCAACAGTGTTCCAGTATTTATTGCACTTTATTGCTTCCTGGATCATTTAAAAGGAGTCACTGACAAACAACCATTTACACAGGCTTGAAAGTTTTCCTCGGATGTACTGAGCAGTTCTGCATTTCAAAATGCAGACATACCTTCTTTCCCAGCAATTTAACACTAGGTCTTTGGCAGAAAACTCAACGGCTTGTCCAGCAAATGCTACTATTTGCAGTGGCACATCCTGTGTGTTACCGGAAGATAATTTTAATGAAACTTTGAGCATAATTTTAAGTACTGTTCTAACAATCATGCTGGCTTTGGTGATGTTCTCCATGGGTTGCAATGTGGACATTAAGAAATTCTGGGGCCACGTAAAAAGACCCTGGGGTATTTTTGTGGGTTTCCTTTGCCAGTTTGGAATTATGCCTCTCACAGCCTTCTTGCTGTCCTTGGCCTTCGATGTACTTCCTATTCAAGCCGTCGTGGTGCTGATCATGGGATGCTGTCCAGGGGGCACGGCCTCCAATGTCATCGCCTACTGGGTGGATGGAGACATGGATCTAAGGTAAGAGCAGCCATTCTCTATGTAGTTCATTGTCATTTTTCACATTACAAACTTAATATTGAAAAGGACTGTCTAATCTTTTTCTTTGCTTCCTGGCCCATACATGGTGGAGGTTTCTTCTTGTAAAAATGTTTAGTTACTGTAAGAGTACTAAATATTAGCAGAATAGAAAGTATCCTTGGTTTGTTGAGAATTCATGAGGAAGATAGCACAAGAGCATTGCATATATTCAAATATATTTTATTGTAAATCTTCAGATTCTGCAGAAAATAGCATTTATGAAGACCAAAAGATAATGGTGATTATGAAATCTTTGTTCAAGTTTGAACTGCTTTTGTGATTTTGTTTCTCCCAAGATCTTGGGCAGTAAAAAAAAATTAAAAAACCCCACACTATTTTAGGATCTGAATCCTCTGTACAAAATAGTGGTTATGCAATAATTCTTGAAGTAATGTCTCTTGAAAAAGACCACCTGTGGAAAAAATATTCTTCCTCCTTTTGTGTTCTATACAATGAATAGACAGGCTTAGATTTTCTCCTTGGGAGCTAGTACAAATGAAAATCACTTGCAGTATTTCTATCTGATCCTGGCGCCTTCTGCAAAGCTTTCAAATGGAGAAAAAAATTCTACAGGCTTGAAGCCACCAACTAAGGCAGCCCCGCCATGCTGGGGGCAAGGAACAAAATCCTTTGTGGTGAAGAGTGATGGTCTCAGTGACAGGGTGCTCTGAACTTACAAACAGATATGTAAAGCACCTGGCATGGCCTACGACATCAAATATGCGGGAGAAGTGAACCCTACTCTTGATGCAAATTCCATGAGGGGCTTATTAACTCTAACAGCCTTTAAAAATAAGCCATCTTTTTATTTTTATATCCTGATTGCTTTGCTCTAAAATAAACAGGATCATTTCTCTGTTTCCCTCAGAGTAACATAAATTGGAGCATTCATCCAATTTATCATATGCCAGTTTGAACTAGAAATGGAAAAAATAATAGAAGTAAGAAAGATGTGGAGCTTGAGCGAATAGACTAAGAATGTCAATATTTGTAGCTTTAATAAGACATTTTTTCCATCCTTTGAAAATAGTGAACTTTTCTGTCACATACAGGTGTTAATGTAATACCAGCTTTCAAATTTTGTATGAGGTCAGCTCTGCTAATCATCAACTTCCTCACTGTGAAGGAAAGACCTATGACATTAGGAACTGTAAGACACTTAATTTCAATAAATAGAGATCTAAGAAACCACAGATGGAAAGATATCCAGCAAAAGTCTGAAATTCTGTCCTAATCTTTCCTTGGAAGAATACATTGAGCTAAACTATGTTTTCTTGGTTCTACACATTTTGAGTGGCGCCACTGATATCAATGGTGAAAATCCAAATAGATGATTCTATATATGCGAGGAGGGATTATATCCTGTGATGCTGGCAGAGGGTTAAGTATACTAAAAAATACCTATAAAGGGCTGTTCTTCAGGTAGAGACCCTTACCTTAAGAAATCAAAGACTTTTGGTCAGTACATTTGTGAGAATAATGCAGGGATCAGAGGATATGGGCGGTAGACCAGAAGCAGCAATGCAATCAGCTTCAGTTCTTGATAGAAGAATAAGTAGCTTGGCTGGTTTCTGGACCCAGCACAGTATTATAAAAAGCCTGCCTATCGTATCAGACAAGGTTTTGTTTGCAACTGAAAATACTTTACATTTATACGTAACAACTCATCACCATCGTGTACAGTCCTGCTTCAAAATGTCCCAGTGCAAACAGACCACAAGTTAGAGCAGAAATTAATTTTCTACTGCTCATATAACCACAGGGAGGTGAAATATGAGGTTTTATACCTTTCTTAATAACTCAGACCCAGATGATATAGTCTAAAGCTTCCTATCGGGGCATCTTGTTTTGACATCTCTTGATATTTAAAAAGAACTGCCTCTGAAACACCACCTTCTCTCCTCCACAGCTCCCCTGCGAGCTTCTGAGAGCACAGGGACTGGGGTTAGAGAATGTGCAGACTTTGGAGCAGGATGTAGATGCAGAGACAGTTTGAGGATGTAGAATATATGGAGATAGGAAAAATACGCTCTTTTATGCATTTGGGACTTCACCTGACCTTAACTGTAGACTGTGGCTCTTCTTTTTCTGTGTGTAGGAACTCCTGTGCCAGACACTCCTATCAAGCTCTGTTCAATGACTCCAAAGTAGAGACTGACAGGCCCAAAATTAATGTAGATATTCCTGTGGGTTTTGTATTAATAGTTTTAGATTTCTCTGGGTTTTCCCAGTTCATGGGAGGGGGTCAGTAGTTCCTTTTCTGAGGGCAAGCAACACAAAAGATAAATCAGAAATGAGAATCATAAAGAACTTTCCAAGGCACCATAACTAGAACCAACTCTCATTCTTATGTCAGAGGACCGTGATTTATAGGCATAATTTTATCTATTCTACTCAGATTCCGATATTTTCCTCCTTATTTTAGCTGTCCTGCCTTTTTATCCTTCTTC
This sequence comes from Pedionomus torquatus, assembly GCA_013398155.1. Taxonomy (NCBI): domain Eukaryota; kingdom Metazoa; phylum Chordata; class Aves; order Charadriiformes; family Pedionomidae; genus Pedionomus; species Pedionomus torquatus. The sequence continues at coordinate 608,453 of VZRU01005779.1, forward strand.
ATTTCCGTAGCAGAATGCATCTTCTAGTACAAGGTATATGAGGCCTCATGGTTTCAAGACTCTACTTTTAAGACAGAAATGTTTCTGCACAAACTACAGAAGGAACAATACTTATGCACAGCTTCACTGGGTAATTCTCAACACCTATTCTTTGGGCAAGAGCAAAACAAGCCAGAAAAGGGAATTTTATTACATCACACATCCTAGATGAATATTTTTTTTTTTTTAATGATGTTGACTTTGGAGGGAAATTTTAACACTCAAGAACTGCTGGTGTGATGGAAAGCTCCGTTTTATGCCCGTCTGACCCTTCCAGCCTGCCACCCTCTCAGAAGCCAGCCGGACAGGCAGCATGCAGACAAACTTGCCGACAGACCTTCCTGATGGCTGCCTGTCTGACTGCTTCATTTGCACTGCATGTTACTCTTCTGTATCTGCAGAACATGTTGGTATTTTATGTTCCTTTCTTTTCATCAGAAGCCATTCCTTCTATTTAGCTTTTTTTTTTTTTTTTAACCTGATATACAGGATAAATTGACTGTAGCCAGCAGCATTTCTTGCCCAACATTTCATAAACTGTGAAGCTGTAATAAGAAAATGAGAAAGACTATAGGCTAGCATGAGATGAACTGTCACTCTAACTGATTTCTTTGCAGCATCAGCATGACAACTTGCTCCACACTGCTTGCAATGGGAATGATGCCACTTTGCCTCTTTATTTACACCAAGATGTGGACTGATTCTAACACAATTGTGCTCCCCTATGACAGCATTGGTAAGTTCAGTGTGCCAGCACTTTTCCTTCTGACTCTGCTCTTTATCCTCCCCCTAGTAACAGCCACCTTTATGATATCCTGCAGAGTCATGATGAAATGACCCCAGATTTTTAAAAATATTCATGCTCCTACTTTCCAATAACTTCCATAGGAATTAGGTACCTAGATCATCTCACGTCATCCACAGATCTACAGAAAAAAGACTCGATGTCATTATAAATATTCTACAGTTATTTCTCATGAGATTGTGGATGTGTTTTTTTCCCAATGGTTGGAGATCTGCATGGTACTGGAATAAGAGTATAGAATAATTCATGAAGGAATAGCCACTTGCCCTGTGTTTGTAACAGCTTTACGGCACAATCCTGCAATGTGCTGAGTTCTGAGGCCATAATCTGGCAAAGTACATAAGCACACGTGGATAATTAAGCAAGTGATTAAAACTGCTGAGTCTCTTTGAAAAGCTGCAATCTACACAGCCAGAAGTGGCTTCATTTGATTTCCTGTCAAAAATCTCATCCGGCTACAAAGAGAAAATAGTCAAAGTATTTGGAAATACATGCTCCAGTGCTTTGCAGAGCTGTGGCCCTAGTGTTTATCAAGTGCAGTTCCATGTTGTGTTAGTCTTAAAAACCAGCAGAGTCACTTTCATATTCTTCAGTTTCAATTCCCATTGTCCTGGGGGAAAAAAAAATCACATATGTTGCTTGTGCTTTCCAAATAAATGCTGAAGAGGGGAGGCTGAAACAAAGCTCTAAAGAAGCTCTAAACTGGTTGTTGATATGGTACAGTAGCAAAACACCTGCAGACAAAATGAACATTTAATATAGCTACTCACATCACAGGATAGTGATGATTAGCACACTCAAATTTCTGTCTGCCTTTCTGATGCAGGTGAATGAGCATGTAGCTCAGCAGAATGGCAATTACTTCAACAGGCTGCCAAAGATAACAGACTCTATAGAAAAGCAAATGGGCAGGTGTGAGTAGAGCGTGCATGTGTTCTGTGGGGTGCACATACCAGAAAATGCCAGAAACCTCCTCTGAAGTCTTGCGCCGTACCCTCAGCCACTCCACACAGTGTCTGTCCTCCTGTTGTGAACTTCTGCATCATAAGTAGGCTTAACTTCTCTTCTCTGTTCTTTCCCACAGGAATTTCACTGGTAGCTCTTATAATTCCTGTTTCGTTTGGAATATATGTTAACCACAGATGGCCTAGTAAAGCAAAAGTCATACTTAAGGTAGGATATATAAGGCTGAAACCTTAGTAATTATGGACAAATTATGGAATTGGTGGCACCACTGAAGAAGTCCATTGCTATTCATAGTATTATTATCTGACTTCATAAGAGCCAGGAATTTTTCAGCAGAAAATAGATGAGATGTTGCAGAGACATATTGCCTTCCCCCTGCACAAACACGCATGAGTTGCATACATTATTAGAAACCACCATTATCCAAAGAGCCTACTTTTGTCTTTGGCTACAATTATGTTAGTAATTGAGTTCAGTTTATAATGTAAACTGAAATTGGAAGGAAAATCAATCAGTTCAACTGGAAGCAGTTTTTCTATGCAAAATAATAATAAAAAATGAAAACATTCTGGATTAAAAAAAAAAATTACTTTTAAATGAGTCTATTGATTTTGGGGGCAATTTTGAGGGTGAAAATGTTCCAACTGTTAAAAAAATCTAACTATTCACAAAATTCAACTATCTTTGCAAGGTAGTTTCAGATGCATCACAAATATAAGGGTTTTGGCAAAAACTAGTCCCACCATCGTCATCATAAAAACAACAATGACTTAGCTGCATTTAGTTAAACAGCAAATTAAGCATTCTGAACATTAGGTTTAGGTTTAAAGTGATTGCCAGATATGCTGAGTGCCCTCGGCCTCTGTTAACGCTACACATATATTCTACATTTTCTTAAAGAAAACTAATCTGGCAATTTGTTATTCTTAGATCCTTCTTGTTATCATTTCTCAGCTTAGGACACATAGAACACACCTGAAGTCCTTTTAAATCAATTCACTTTCTTAAATTCTTAACTTATTGTGTTGTTTCGTTAAATGCACTCACAACTTACTTATGAACTTATGAACTTGGATGTTACTGAGTGCTGGTTCAAAACTCTGCTGTTTCTGTTTAATCAGTTAAAGGAAAAGCACAGACTTGGACTCACATGAAAAGAAACTCTCCTTGCTCTCTCAGCAAAACACTGTTTCATCCTCTTTCTTACCAAGTGGGTGAGCAACCCACAGTAGCGTCTGTTGACAGTTTGCTTTATGTAGGACAATGAAGCCTCGAGTGAAGATTGAGCCATAACTGTCAGATTAAGGTCCATACAGTGAGAAATGGAGATAAGAGCACAAAGACAGTGTACCAGGTGAAATAGAAGAGCTTGTCATGGCCAGACCATGTTTCTTCTTCCAAGGTGTATGTGGTTAATAGCTCAGTCAGACAAAAGTATTTGTTCACTCACCGCTCTTAAAAAGACTTCAGTCAAAGACTGATGAAACCACCTCAATGGGAATAGACATTTTAGCTGAAATGGATTCTCCTATACTTAGCGTGAGAAGTCTGCTGGTGAGATCCCTGGCAACATATGCCATAAGAGCAGACATTTCACTTGGATATTGAGAAAAGAGTGAGTTATCACTTTTTATTGGCAAGCAGCAGAGAAGATCTGAGTACATTCAGCCACAGGAAATAGATCAGCTCAGTGACTATGTCTACATAGAAATGCTATATGAGCTCACAGCTAGTTTTCAAACACAATTTTTCAACCACATTAACGATTTACTCCTCTGCTTGGCAAATTTCCTAGTGTTAGCATACACTATACTAAGCCCCACTAGTGTGACTGCCCAAGAAATGGAGAGGAAAAGTGCATTTTACTAGGTATTAGACTGTCAGTTTCCCAACAACTCTGGGCAAATTTTTCTAATGTGTGCGCCATTCCTCTCTTACGTCACACTTGTGAAATTATTTTTAATCTCCAGTTCTAAGTACAATTATAGCCACGGTTTCAGGTTTTACAAGTATTTGGTATAAGCACCTTTTACCTATAATAATGTGCCATGATCTATGTCTGTAGTCACACACTGAAGTACATCATACATCTCCTGTTTGGGAAAAATGGCAGCTATCTAATCTGTCTGCCTGATGTGAATTACATTGCCATAAATTTTAGGTTTTATGTTTAATAAGAAGTTTCAGAGACTAAGAGACACTCACAGGGATGTTTGACACCATGTCTGATGCCATTAAATTTTGTTGGGATCTCTTAATCATCCAGCCCTTCCTCTTTCTCTTCACAGGTCGGTTCCATTGTGGGGGCAGTCCTCATTGTGCTCATTGCTGTGGTTGGGGGAATACTCTACAAAGGCTCCTGGATTATCTCACCTAAATTATGGATCATTGGCACCATATTTCCAGCAGCTGGCTATTCTCTGGGATTCTTTCTGGCCCGCATAGCTGGTCTGTCTTGGCACAGGTATGGAATTCTCTGTGACAAAGACCTGTAGCCTTTTTTCAGCTGTGAAAAGAAGTTTTATTTAATGATTAATCAATGCCGAGAAGGCTCCCTAAACATTAGCTACACTACAGTCACTCATTCTCTAATACTTTTTCTAGGTTACTATGTGTAGAAAAGCTTTTCTTGCCCACATTTTTATTTACAGATTCTGACTATACTATTTCCTCAAATCTTTCATACGTCTTCCTCTTGGGTAGCCATAGTCGACACTTCCAATGAGTGAAAAAGAACGGACTTATAAGTGGGATGGGACTGCAGTAAAATTTATCATGGAGGTGCAGCAGCCTACAGTTTAGAACATCGTTGCAAGAGAGGTAGATAGTCATTGCCACATACATGGCTTGAAGATGTCCTTTACAATTCCAGAACTGCCATAGGTTTAGGATGGATATTAGGAACTTTTTTTCCACTGACAAGGTTATCAAACATAGTAACAGGCTACCCGGGGAAGCAGTGGAATCGTTGTCTCTGGAGGTATACGTAGTGCTTAGGGACGTGGTTTAGTGGCAATTTGGGCATTGTCAGGTCAGTGACTGGACTCAATGATCTTAAAGGTCCCTTCCAACCTAGACAATTCTATGATTCTGTTCTATGAAATTGTCTATGTTCTGGTGGTAACAACCATATGACTTGTGATGGATACCATTTTCTTAATTATCCATTACTGTGTGTTTCTTGCTTATCCAAATTACTAAAAGGCATAAAGACTCACAGTTGTCTTTCTATTATTCCCTTTAGATGTCGTACAGTGTCTCTGGAAACAGGCATGCAAAATACTCAGCTGTGTTCAACCATAGTACAGCTCTCATTCACTCCTGAACAACTTGAACTGATGTTTACTTTCCCACTCATCTACAGCATTTTCCAGCTGACATTTGCACTACTAATTTTAGGAGGTAAAGTACAAATATTTTCCATTATACCATTATAGCTATCATGATTATTATCCGTTTAATTTTTCATGGATATGGAGAAAACAAGAAGGGATATAAATAATCAAATATAAAATAGTTAAGTAAACAATGATCCAAATGATTACTGAACAGCACCACTGTCCTGAGCCCTGTACATAACTAGGAGTATACCAGGCTCAGTCCAGTATCTGGAAGATCCCCTTTCTTCAGCACAAGAAACAGAATCCCCACCACCTAAAACAGGGCACATGAGAACAAGATTATTATTACCCTTGGCTGAAGAAGGGCAAATGCACCTTCTTCCAGTGTTCCTGGAAGCCTGAACATACAGCTGCCCATCAGATCCATCCCCATAATCATGCACAAACTCCATGTCGTAACAGCTGTTGAGAGAACAGGCATTAGCTTCAAAGTCAACATAAGAAAATATCTTCCATTAAAAGTACAGATCCCTTTTTTCTCCCACATGCACCTCTCATAACTTGCACTGCTGCTACTACAACTAACCTACCAAGGGTTGGGACCTTGTCCCTTGTTGCTCACACCCAAAACCAGCCGTGACTCTTGAGCTCCTACTCCCAAACCAGCCATCTTGCCCAACATCAGAGCACTGCCCCAGGGACACAGCCTGCAAGGCACAGCCCTGACTCCGACCTCTCTGTCAGGCAACAGCGTGAGGACAGACAAACCGCTTTGTCTCAGCTCCTGCCCAACAGGACTTACGTAGACATAAGGGTCAAGCACACGGACTCAGCCAGGAGCTTAAAGTTTCCCAGGGGAGACAGGCAATACTTTTAAAAGTCACTGCACACAACAGGTACACAAAGCAGCCAAACACCAAATGCAGAATTTAAAATGTTTTCCTTGTTATTGTCTAAATGTACTTTTCCAGTGATGAGTTCTGTTGACATAAAAAAAAAAATTAAACACAGTTTAAAAGAAACTGTCTGGAAGTATTTGGGATATTTTAGCAATATAGGGAGGGAAAATGTTGCATGGTTGCATGTTACTACTGTGTCTTTTTCAGGCAATTGTTATAATTTCTTTATTTAATACTAAATATATACCAATTCCCAGGCTACCGTCTTTACAGAAGACATCGGGTCAAAACAAATACAGATGTCGAGAAAACAGAGGAAAAAGAGGATTCAAAATCTACGTCATCACATGCTAAAATAAATGGGGGATTTGTATCAAATGAGACCAAATAGACAATTACCTCTATTCCCACCAGCTGAAAAAAATAGAAGATAAGGTTTACTTAAAACCCCTTTTTTCACGTGCCACTGCTTTATGGAAATATTTAACAAAAGGAGAAGTTCTGCTGATATTGTACAGTAAGACTTTAAAATGATTAACTTGCAAAAGATTTCTACTTTGATTCTGAACAGTTTCTGCCGCATTTGTAGAATCTGGTTTTGAAGCTAATTCCCTAAAAGTATTTAATGTTTTATTATGGCTTATTTAAAGAAAGGCAGAATAAAGGTGGGCTATTGCTAAAAAGGACACAGATATTTGCATTACCAACTCCCGCACATAGTCCTGCAAATACATCTGCTTGTCTCAGCCCTCACAGCAAACAAAGAGAAATCTTGTAAAAGTGCCTCAGCAGCAACAGGAGTTGATGTGGAAGATCTGATAAGGCTGGAGGACTTTCACTGAGCATGAATCGACCATGAAATTGGAACAAGCTAATAATGAAAGAAAGTTTCATTTAGGTCAGTCTGGGCAGAATAAAGTCATTGCACTGTACTAATTGTTTGAAGCATTAATTTATTCTAAACCTATAATTTTAATAGGTGTAAGGCACCTTATGACTCTAAGTTTTTGCCCAAAGTAATAGAAAGTAACAGCTTTGCATCTTCAGTCTGGATCTTTTAGGTGCTGGAAACATGAACAGAGAGACAAAGCTGAGGGAATAAGCCTGGAGCAATTTTAGTGTGACAGCTGCATACAAAGGAGCAGACAGAGATTTTGGCAGTGTAAGAAATTATCAGCTTCTGTACTGAAAGAAAAACATTTGAAAGTGGAACAAAATTGTATCTTGTTCATCCAGGACTACTTTCACCACTGTTAAAATGAAACAATAGTGCTCAAAGAGAGTTATATATTTTTGTTATTTTATGAACTCAAGAAATCTGAACTTATCAGGTGTCTCTGGCATGTAGAAACTGATGTAGTTAATAACTTTAAGATTTTAATTATATGAACGACAGAAAAAATCATTGGATGTGCACATATAGTATTTGTCTTTGAAAATCCAAGTTTATATATGGAAACTGTCCTAAGTGTGTGGAGAAAAGGAGTATCATTCAAAGAGAAACAGTGCAGTAAATTTTTTGCAGCTGTAATTTTTTATGGATACTTTCAGTAACATTAGTCCTGTAGCTCTTATGTAAAGAAAACATCCAGAGAACTTCAGATTAAATGAGTGAGAGGGTTGGCTGACCAAAAAATTAAAGAGCGAGCCAACTGTCAACACACGGAAACTATACACCTCTTTGTCATATTCAAGTGGACTTTCCGAGGTGTTGTGAGTTAATGTGGCAGGTTTTTTACAAATATAAGTAAAATTGTGGAATTTAAGTTCCCAACATGTGGCTTTCCCCTGCTGCAGAAATGTGCCGGTATCAAAAAAGGAATAAGTTATTTCTATCTGCCATATGTGGGAGAAAGGGTCTTGAAATGTTCCTGAGTTCTGGGAGGCTTGAAGCTGCTTTGTTTTCCAAGAGAGTTCAGAGTGGTCATAACCTCCAAGGAGGAGTTCAACGCTTAGCAGGAGTTAGCACATAACTGATGTGTACTATGTTTTATAGAATGAAGCTTAAGCAGCAAAATATAGTGAAGTCTATTATGGAGGAATCATAAATGTACAAAAGCACATTCATCAAGAACAGGATAAGCTGCTATTTGCAACGTCTGCAGTTAAAAGGCTATTGTCTTTATCTTATGTCCATCAAAAAATGGGCAGCAGATGTTAGTTAGGATCGTGTCTTTCTTACACACCATTTTTCCCCATGCTAAACTTCAATGCTTCTGTGCATATTTTAAACAGATTTTGAAAATGTATTGAAGAATGATATTGCTTATATTATGTGTGTGTGTCTGTATTTAAAGCAACTGTATAAACTCTAAACTGAATAAAGTCAGAAAGTATTTATAATTTTGCCCACCGGAGTGATTTTAGAGGGAAAGGACTGAGACTGAAACTTAACATGCAGACAAACTTTATGGCTTTGAGATGTAAGAAAAACACTTCAGATTATGTGTAAAATGGATACATTTAATAACCATAGAATCATAGGATATTTTGGGTTGGAAGGGACTTTGAAAGGCCATTTAGTCCAACCCACCTGCAATGAGCCAGGACATCTTCAACTGGATCAGGTTGCTCAAAGCCCCATCTATCCTGACCCTGAATGTTTCCAAGGATGGGGCATCTACTGCCTCTCTGGGAAGCCTGATGAAGATTAAATGAACATGGGATGTCTGATGCCATATTTGACACACATTTTTTAATGTATATGTGTACTCAGGACCCAAGGTGAAGGATGAAGAATGTAGTTTCTGCAGCCATTACAATTACATCTAGCAAGGGTGATACATCCCAAGCTTTAAGTGAAACAAAGCCAGCTCAAAGGTCTTAACTAACATATGCCTCTAGAGCACATAAAATCTAAAATAAATCCCTAGGGCTTGTTAATGTTCCAGAAGGCGGCTTATGTTGACATGACAGCTTCTAAGTCTCCAGCTGTAGAAGTCAGGGCAGCATCAAAGTCTGTGCATCACTGGTGAATCTGGATTAGGCTATCTCACAGCACCGTAAAGGACTTTTGGGGAAGCTGTGTCCTCTCCCCAGAGGTCTCCAGGAAGATGTTATGTGTCTTTGGCTGTCAGCCATATAAATGCTGAGATATGGGCTTCTCAGTTGAAGGAGGCTGGTGGCATCCAGCCTTGCAGTTGCAGTTGTCTTGGTATAGCCAAATGAAAAGCACTGGCTTGCTGAGATCAGCTTGTTTAACCTACTCAACATCATCTCTTCTCACTTTCTCCAGCATGAAGATCCTTTCAAAGAAAGGCAGTATCACTTAGTGATCACTGCTTTTTAAGCAATCTTCTATCCTTTGAAACAACTTGTAGATGGGACATTGCAGGATATGCAATTTAAAAGCATCCTGCAGCGATGTTCAGGCTAACAGATAACTCACAGTGTTTAACTGTTACACATATTGGCAATCATGGATTTACCATTCAGGGTAAGAAATTCTTCAGATGCCCTAGTAGGCTCCAGATCAACACAGTTAGTCTACTTTTACATAGTCTGTCATGTACAGACACCCTCTGTAGTCCCTAAACCTAAACTCTGGCACTGCTGGTTCTCCAGCCATTGTGGTCATAATGAGCTGAAGCGTATCTAAAGATAGACATAACCTAAAAGTTGAAATGACATCTGAATTAATGTCTAGCTCATCCCAAGGGCTGCAAGGATGTAGTATAAAGGACTGCAAGAATGCAAAAAACCACACTTGCCAAACTGAAGGCTGTAGCCATAAATCTGGGTATAAAGATGTGTTCCCTAGTCAGCTAAGAGAGAAAGGTGCACCACCTCAGAGTTAATCATGCCCACTATCTCGGAATTCTCTTACAGGGTGGGTTGTCTACTGGGGTTTTCTGTGTCTCTAAAGTAGGTTTGGATGGCCCAGCTTAGACCAAATACCTATTTTTTTTTACTCTCAGACAGGGGAAAAAAATGCAGTTGAAATGAAACAACTCTGTATGTCTGCATCTTTTTCTGCATAAAGTCTCTGAGCAACCTGTATGCAGGTCTTTATAAATGAGAAAAAAAAAAAAAAAGAAAAAGAAAGAAAGAAAGAAAAGAAAGAAAGAAAGAAAGAAAGAAAGAAAGAAAGAAAGAAAGAAAGAAAGAAAGAAAGAAAGAAAGAAAGAAAGAAAGAAAGAAAGAAAGAAAGAAAGAAAGAAAGAAAGAAAAAAAGAAAGAAAGAAAGAAAGAAAGAAAGAAAGAAAGAAAGAAAGAAAGAAAGAAAGAAAGAAAGAAAGAAAGAAAGAAAGAAAGAAAGAAAGAAAGAAAGGAAGGAAACCCAGGCAAAAAAAAAGGTCTGTAGGGTGATTCTAATCTCCTATGAGCATATAACTAATTTCTCAGCTGACCAAAAGACAGGTAAAAGAACTGGTTCTGTCATATAGTATGCTGCATTAGTCTGAAGAGAGCACAATTTGAATGGAATTAGCAAGGAAATTGAATTGCATTTTATGTTAAATACGTTTCTTGTTTCAGACTAATCAGGTTATGGTGTTCAGAAACCACTATTATAATCTCTGCCAATCGGTATTGTTTTTGCCAGCCTCCGAAATGGGAAATGATTATTATTATTTTTTTTGTGGTCCAACCAATTAACAAACTGTACATTTGATGCAAATCTAAAGCAATTATTAGTATTCCCTGTCTCGTGAGACATAAACCTTCACTGCTCAGTATTTGACAAGAATATTATTGCTCTCCCCGGATTAACTGTATCATTTGCTCTTGTCTAGAATTAAAGCAAATATAGTGCAATAGTACCACAACAAAATGGCAACCAAACAAACCTGATTGGATTTTCAAAGCCAGCACTGCAGGGCAGGAGAAGTAAATGTCTGCTTCTGTTTCCTAAGGAATATTCTTTCTGCTCCAGAAGCACTAACATCTCAGCTAAGCTGAGCACAAAATCAACTTAAAATATCAAGTGTAAAAATAACCATTACTTGCCAGGTTATTTGCCAATCTTCAAACTAGAATCACAGAAGATGGACAATTGAAAGCCCTGAAGGAGTCCTAATATGCTTTCATGAACAGATACGTACTGTGGAATGATATTACTGTCTCCATTTAATTTCCATTAAATGTAGCCATCTACAAGTAAGTTTCCAGCATTGACCTTCATCCTTCCCTGAAAGCAAGCAGTCAGTACTGTCAGTAAGAAAAAACAAATATCTCTGGAGAGCAAGCCATCACACCCCTCAGACACCTGGTTTAGGATGGGAGGAATTCTAGAGGGAGACAAACAAATTTTGCAGAATTGGGTTGCCTAAACATAGTGACCTAGTGTGATGTGAGACACCCTGGGGTATCCTGCCTCGCTTCCCACTGCCAGTACAGAAAGTCATAGGTACTTTGTAGGTTCTGTGTCCTGCCTGCACCTACCATGGGCTTACAGCATCTAAAATGGTACCAGACACTTATGTAGGAAGCCAGATCTTCCTTGTGACTTCTGTGCAAGTCGTCCTTACTTGCAGGGTTTCCCTGATCTGTAAGAATGCTTCCACAGTCAGATGAGGGGTTAGCACTTCACATGGGATAATTTCAAGCCCATAAGAACACCCTTGCAATAAAATATTAAAAAAAAATTTAAAAGTGTTGCTTCCAGCTGCCTCTTGGAACTGACTCAAAGTATGCCTCTGTAATAAATTTCTCCCAACCCTCCATCTCTCCACAGAATGTCATGGGACTTTGAACAGGCTAGGAATAAAAGTGAGGACATTCTAAACTGCGTCTATCTAAACAGAGAGCATATAAAAAAGCATTAGTGATATGCTCATAATGGACTTAATGGAAAATGACTGGATCAATTGCCAGTAACACTTGAAAGATCATAAATCAGCCTCCTCCCTCAGATAAGAATTCATTAAAGAAAACACTGAGCTTTAGAAATAATAAGTTGAAATAAATATCTTCATCTTTGGACTTCAATTATTTGGGGAATCAGCCTCAAGTTCTGGACTTTTGACTTTCTAAGAACACAACAGTTGAGAAATCTTTTGCAATCATAGCAAATACTTTAAAACCCCAAAGAAAGGGAAACCTCAACACTGATGAACGCTCTTATTGACTGCAACAGGGAGTTGATCAGTTCCTTTAAGTGGTATATTACCTGGTTACTACATAGCTTAGATAATGTTATGAAATAGAATAATTTCTGTTCCAGGCAGACAGAATCTAGTTGTTTTTCCTTAGAGCACACAACGATCCTACACATTTTCATATTTACTGCAATTGTTCCTGACCATAAGTAATACAAGCAATCACACACCCAGTGTTTCCATCTCACACAAATTTAACATTGCTTCATATTTTATAGATGTAACTTAATTGCTTCAGATATGCTGATTAGATATGCTGATCAGATATCATTAAAGTAATCTAATACATTCTTTTAAATATGACTGCAGACCTTCTGTCTCCTTCTTCTGCAATGAGTTTATGTATTACTCATGTGGGACATTTCATCACAGTTTTTAAAAGCCACTTTCCCCCATCTGAATTCAAAATAGAGGTAAGGAGGTCGTACTGAGATGGTAAGGCCCTGTTTAAATAATTTGATGGTACAATTAATTCCCCACAAGTGGAATTAACTGCAAGGGATTAATGAAAATGTCAGGGTTACAGGTTGTGCTGGTGATGTGTTTCTAATGTCAGTTGTAAATCTGCTGTAGGTGGAACACAAATTCTTTCCACATAAGGCTCTTTCTTTAAAAATATACCCTGAACTCATAAAATAACCCATAGCTTATATGGACCCATTTTCCATAAAAGTACACCTACTGAGGAAAAAGAACAAAACATACAGCTTACATAGATAAACACATATTTCAAGTTTAAGATATCCAAAGACCATTTGAAAAAAAAAAAAAAAATAGATGCACAATATATAAAAAGTGGGCTTAAGAAAGAGGTGGAAAAAAGAATCCAATTCTTGAACCATAAATTCATTGCTGGAAATTTAATATGATGCTCAAGATACAAGTTTCAGTTCAGAGAGTCCTTCAATAGTTGTTTTGTGGAAGCTGCAGAGATACGTGCCCATGTGTCTTACACCCGTTCCTTAAGCACCTTCTTCTGTCATTGCCAAGCTAACTGGAGCTCCGAGGCTCTTGCATCTGTTTGTGCAGTCATTTCCAGTAATCATTAAATCTAGGGAAAAACACAAGCTGCTTTCAAATATTTTGCTTATTGAAAAGGAAATAACATCTGAGTGGAAGGACAGAACAGTTTATACTGAAACGAACAGTGTAGTGATAGAAAGGGCAGGAGAAAATTCAGAGAAAATTATTTTATGAAGACATGCTTAGCTGTCCAGAGAGGGACCAGTCATCACGGTGATTACTTTCTTTTCATTCTGCACTATTTCACGCATTTTGATATGTTTTTCAGAATTTTTCCACAGAAATGTTTTGGTACTGACTTAAATGCCTTCCACAGTCAGAAAATATAAAACAGCTGGGCTGTTTACAGTACCAAAATCACTCGTGGTGTCTGTACCATCACTGGAATATGGTCAGACTCATTCACTCAGAGACAGCAAATCCTCTTCAAGGTCTTTGTAGGCACCTACCTATAAACACTGCGATGCTGCTAAATGTGTTACTAAACAGGCTTCAACTGTACAATGTGGGCAATGAGGATTCAGGGGTGGCTGGGCAAAGAAGCTGGGGTCAAGCAGTGGTGAGCAGAGAGGATCGTTTCACCCCTTGCTCCCCAGACAGCTGGACTGCACCAGCTGTGCTCACACCATACACGAGGGCAGAGCAGGAAGATGCACCAGTCCCACTCTGTGAGCTTAGTTTTCCCTGCTCGGTTCCCTCCAGACCAAAGCCAGACCACTTAGACATGAGAGGACAAGAAAATAGGCTGGGCTCAGGCACAAATTCAAGCTAACATGATAGCAGAGATGAAAGTTTGGGCTGTACCTTTGCTAATTAATAAAATACGCCAGGGGGCAGTCTCTGATCCCAAAGCCAAGAAGCCTTGTCCAGCTCACATCTCAAAGCCCAACTCTTTCCCACGAGCAGTGGGGCCACATTTCAGGCTCCCCTCTGGAAACAGTCACCCTCATCAGCCCTAGCCTGGCACCACACAAGAGTGCCAGGTCACAAGACCTGAAGCTGTGCCAGGAAGGGTGCAGACAGTCATGAGACAGACCTCAAGCCCATGCCTTCCTCTTGGCTTATTTACTGGTATCGATGTAACCGTATGTACCTAAACCCATTTTTTTCTTTAACCACTCAGAACTGTCTGGCTTTAGCGGGACCAGAGAATTCAGGGTAAAGACCATGTAATTTCCCCTGTTGTTTCCTTGTAGATCTATGGCAGCTCTGACTCATGCTGTTAATGATAAATTAAGCTTTAACAAAGTAGATACTTTGGTTAGAGCAATTTCCACTTCTATGTAATAGAACCTCCATTTATAGAAAAAATCAACATGTTCATCCCAAAAGAATACTATATCTTTGATACAATATTCTTTCTTTTTTTTTCTTACAATTTGATCTTATTATCATTTATACTGCACTCTGAACACTGCATGTTTTTATTGTTAAATAAGTTAATGGCTATGAGAAGAAGTGAAAGTGATCCCTGGGATTAAGTTTTCAAAGGAGGATTTCTACTTGTTACTATGTTAAGAAGTTTAATTGTATTGCATGAGCTATTTGTGCTTAACTGCAGAGAACTACAGGGCCAGGTTCATAGGTGACGTGCTGCCTTCAGGCACGCTTTTCAAAAATCTGTGGCTCAAACATATACTGTGATGTAAAGTCAATTCTGCATTTTCTATGTGATAAGAAAGGACATCTTGACAAGATAGGAGGAGGAAGATTGGTTCTACAAGGCTGCTCAGTCAGATCCATAAACACCTTTGCAAATGCACAAAACTGGTTTTTTGTACTTATTGTTAAACTATTCATCAAAGGTGCCTGAAATTCAGAGACATCTTACAGTTTTGTCTAGGAGTTCCTCAGACAGTTCAAGTAACACATGCATTCAGACTGAAAGCACCTCCTTTACAGCACCACTCAGCTCAGAAACAAGTTTACCCCAAAGCCCAGCCAGGCCCTAGAAATAAAAGGTTCCCCCATCTGCTTCCCCTCAGGGTTCAGTCTAATGCTCATATTCTGAGCAAATCTAGTGAAGTTCTTGAGCAACAGGGAGTTTCTGCTGCTTTTTTTAATATATGCAGCTGTTATTGATGACCCACTTTCTATTCCCCCACTGTACATCAGCCAATTCACCTTTGCTGCCGTGGGGGAGGGAGGAAGGGGCAGAGTTCAATTTCCATCTTCTGTCTAAGGAGTTTTAAATCACATTTCCCAATTCCCTAAAGAAAGCTCAGTCACTTAATTCTTTGTATGCCACTTATGTTCAGCATATCTCAGCATCCTTAGCTAGCAGCTTGTGCACCAAGCTGTCCTTGTAGATCTGGTCTGGACTGGCTTCCACCATGTCACGTCTCTGTCGAATTGGACATTCTCAAAAGCAAAAGTCCTGTCTTCCAAACAGCATGACAACTTTCCCTGCAGGTAATACAATCACTTACAATCCTGCTTTTCAGTTGAAACAAAAATGATCCAAGAACACAAGAGAATAGAGTGTAGACACCAGGGGGAGTGAACAGAGCACCATATAGCAGAGTACTGTTCCCAGATTCCTCAGTAAAATAGCTGAACTGAGCTGGCAGAATATGTGGATTTTTACTTTAATCACAAAATTTAATGTGGAGACATGTGTTTTATCCCCTTAGAAGAGCACTTTGATACCAAAGACACAGTATGGCAGGAATGCAAGACATCTAAGAGACAGGACAAACACCATCCCCTTCTGCAACCGCT
The DNA here is from genome assembly GCA_013398155.1 of Pedionomus torquatus. Taxonomy (NCBI): domain Eukaryota; kingdom Metazoa; phylum Chordata; class Aves; order Charadriiformes; family Pedionomidae; genus Pedionomus; species Pedionomus torquatus. The sequence goes on from VZRU01005779.1 coordinate 624,345, forward strand.
TAAGGCAGATAGTAATTATGAGTACAGCTCAAATGGCAGATGGACAGAGAAAGCCACTCTGGCAAAGAGTGACCAACACAGCTGCATCTTGGAGTGGTGTGCGTCCCAGTGTCAGCCCTGATGCTTCCACCCCTTATACGCTCTAGTTTGTCAGTGTAAGGTACGCTGCACACAAGTGTATGCTGCTAAATGACAAGGTGGCCAGGAGGTAAGTCTGAGTGAGCACAGGCCTGCACTTCATCCATGCTATTTGTTTCTGCAGCACCCATTGGTAATGGCAGAGGCCATGCCCCCAGTGGCATGGATATCAATCACACCCTGGTCCTCTTTTCTTTAGCAGTATATTTATATAGCAGGGCACTCTTCCTTCTGGTGTCGTGAAGGTACCTCAGCCTCATGCTGAGATGTGCCTGAGCATATGCTAGTCCCGTCAAGGACAGCGCTTGCTCTAGATTCTGCAGGAGGTAAACCCTGCATCTAGAAAGTCATCATTCTACACACCAATCCTCTGTCAGTGTTTCACAGATAACAACATATATTGCATGGCACTTAACAGTCTAGATGGCCAGAGAGGTGCAGTCTCTTCTCACAAGAGAGCTCTTCTCTTCTGTCCTGCACTATGCAGATTGGCTTTATCGCTAGCAGAAAGCTGTCAAAAAAAAAAAAAAGGTTTTACCTATTCCAGGAATATGCATGCGAATGCATGACTAGGTATATGCATAGAGGACTGAAAGGAAAAAAAAAAGAAATGAGGAAAATGGATAACAGAAGAAGGGCAGGTAAAAGATGAGCATCTACATTCACTGTTGACTGGAGGAAGAACCCCAACAGGTAGAAACAGACATGGGTGTACCACAAGGAAAAGCAGAAATGTCAATTGCAGCAGTGCAGTCCAATGGAGAAGAGCTCTAAAATAGGGATTAGAATTAGTAGGAGTAGATTTTGGAGAATAAGGGTTTGTGATACCTTTCTTATTGACATCAAGAACTACCAAAGAAAGAACATTTTTCTCTACTCCTCCTTTCTGAAAATGTACCTTTGAAATTTAGAGATCAAAACAGTTGACTAAGTAACAGCTCCAAGATTTCCCATCAGAACAAGAAATTTAATATTCCTTCTGTCTTTAATGACATGCTGAATCAAATAGGGTGTGCCATAGACTTTTACCAGAGAGTCTCATCTTTACAACTTCAACGATAAAAGTGGCTCTTCTTATCAGATAAATTGCAGGATATATGAGACAGGAGTTCAACTAAAAGATATGCACAGATTAGCAAGTAAGCAATGGACAACTGCTAAACTGCACAGAATCAAAAGAAAAGAATTTGTTTTCCCCTTCAACCCCTACCCTGGAAAACATACAAAGATTTGCCTAATTTTGTTCTTTTAAAAAACATTTCAGTCAGGTTTTCTCTGTAACTTTCAAGTAGACTTAAGTTTTACTGTGTGCAGTGCAGGCCCTAACTTCTCAGCCTGCATTAATTTCATTGGTTAGTTTGAGTCAGAAAAAGTGAGATATACATTAAACGGTTTCATGCAATACTGAATTCATGTTTCACTGAATTTATGCCACAGCCTGAGCTTCCACAGGAATTGACTTATTGAAGTACCTGAATAGTACTGTTCTCTGCTGTCATTCTGTCATTAAGTAGTGGTGTACTGTAATTGCTGCAAATATAATCTATATATTCTTAGACCAAAGGTTAGAAAGCAGTCTAAGCAAATATAAAATATTTCAACACCATTTTACTGTGCACTCATTCAGGAGTAGCCCACACAAATTGATTCTGTCTTTTATCCCTAACTCTGACATTGAACCCATGCAGGTAGGTCTTACTTTTGCATGGAGGAAGGTTCTACATAGGTGACTGAATTTTTAAATTCAGGTTTTAGATTAATTTTAGATCTTAACACAGATAACTGAAATCCATTTTTTTTTTCTTATATTGATTTTAATTGATCCCTTGAAATATTGGCCTAGATGACAGTGAGTACTCCATCTCTTGAAGCGCTGTAATAAAAAACTTTCAGGAAAAGGTTAGGGTTTGGCTGTAGACATTGCAGGGTGAATTCCATGCCCATCATATACCACCAAACTAACAAATCCATTAGTCATAAAAACCCAGTGAACTGTGGACTTAAACTCACAGGTCATCTTAAACCTGTCAGTTACTATTTCAACCCAAAAATATTACCATGACACTGCATTTGTTCTTCCTTCCTCCCAACTACCTTGAATTATTTTGTTTTGTCTCTTATTTTTCACTCTATCCTGATGCTAAACTCCTGAAATCATGTAAAATATTTATACAGAAATGTGAAAATGTCAGCATTTAAGGTGACATACGACTGGAGCAGGAGAACTGAGCTACAGAGTTTCATTTTGCCTAATCAGTCCGTGAGATTGGACAGTTTCACTGCACAGCAGCACAGGTCAGCACAGCGTGTTCAAATAAAAAGAACAGAAGACCATAAATATTATCTACTTCAAAATGTGTGAAAAAGTCATTGCTTCTTTGCATATCTTGTTCTTGAAAACTGACATCAGAGATATGAGATACCAAGGTGGAGTATAAAACCAGTCCTTAATTGGTTTAATTTTTAGCCCTGAACAACATAGATAGGGTACATTGATGGCATACTGTCAAGTTGCATGTGCTTCTACTACAGGGTCTTTACTTTTCTTGGTAAAAACACCAGCACAGAGACCAAGAAGAAACCATTATTCAGTGTTACCAGTCTCCTGGATGTGTCCTTGTCCAGTTTGCCTTGGACCGTAGCTTGATTTGGACAAAAATGTTCTCCAACACTGCCTTTGCATGCACTGGGAGATATCATCCTGCTTGTTCACAGAAGGTTACTCACCCTATACAGCCAAGAGTCCTGCAGAGCAGCTATGTCCCAGGCACTGGGAAAGGTCCTCCTCATTCTTCTTGTGGGAGACATCACTGGACATAATTTCCTTGGGCTTTGCTGGAAACAGGACCATAGCCTCAGTATATAGTATTAACTAAGTTGGTCTGGTACCAATTTTCAGACCCTTATACGTAGCACATCACATCTCATGCTCACTGTGCTGACATTTTTGCCCTCCAAAAGTGGGCAGCTCCTAATTGCCTGTCTGTGCACATAAACACTTCTGTTTCAAACCTGAAGCACAGGTTTCTGGTTTACACCCAGTCCTTAAAACAGCAGCTCGGTGGCTGGCACACATATAGTGGCCATTGCCCAGTGGCCAGCATTGCCCAGTGGGACTCTTGGCCCCATCACACCATGCTGCCACGGTGGATGAGACCATTCCAGCTCAGGTTACAAGCAGGAGCCATCCTCCATGATGTGCTGCAGCTCCAGAGACAAAATTATTATAAAAGCAGGTCCAGAGAAGAGGTACCTCCCCCGTCCCCTCCACTCACTCTATGTCCTTGCAGCATGTGGCCATCCAGCCTTCTTATCATTCTCTTCTCGCTTCTCAGAGAGCTGTGCAAGCCACCTTCACAGGCACTTTAAAGGCACAAAGCAATGTTTGATATTACAGAGTAAATTCTTTCTTGGACAGTCTTGAAAAAAGCATGTTTGCACAAAATTAATTGTATTTTCCCCAAACATTGTATTTACTGTATTCCCTCTGCTACTTCTGTCAGCTGGATTTTGTGCTGGTTTTCCACTGCTGTAAATGTTCTTTTACCCCATTTCACAATAAAGCCTTTTTCACACAGCCTGGTGAATGGGCTGTCAGTCTCTTAAGGTAGAAAAGATTCCGGTGTCACACTTCCCACTGCTATGTCTTCAGTAAATTATTCTAATAAAAGGTGTCTCCTGTTTATATTCTTATCTGAATTTTCACAGAAAGACAGACCCAAGAAAAGCTTTTTTATAATATAGATAGTTTTGTTATTTATACAGATAGTCTTACTGAAGTGATGATTAAAGTTCCAGACTACTTTTTTGAAGATTAATTTGTACATAGAGATTCCCTAAAAATATTCTTGTTTACTTGAATTATAGGAGACTCATAGAAAGGACTCTGTGGAAGAGGGATGATGGTGACTACAATTATTATAATGTAACTACATTTCAGACAGTATTGGAATGTAGAATTCAAGTAATATTTCTGTTTGTACTTTCTGGCTTTCTGAATTTGTGCTGCAATTGTGTTCTCAATTTCATTAATATGTCCCAATACTTGGACACAGAGGAAGGAGCAAGAATAAATCTTTGTTGTCGCACATCTGGAAAAGGTACAGTCTGTTTATTTAGAGTGAAATTTACTTTCCTAACCTTAATGGTCTATATTTGGCCTACTTTCTTTAGAGCCCCCTTATTAATCAAGAGAAAGAAATGGCAACTTTTAAAACATAGTTTATCTGATGTCTTATAGGCTCTTTAAGCTGAGAATAGTGAGATCCCTATTTCTCCCCACTGACTAGAGTCAGGAGTCTAGGCTCAGGTGTAAAAGTTTACATGGTACACAACCTTATTTAACCATTTACAAGATTTATGTGTTCTACTTAGATCAAGGAGTGCTATGTTTTCTATATCTTCAAGTGATCTAATAATAGTTGTAGAAATTCTTCTGCAACTTTTTTTTCCACACACCTCCCTATGATCGGAGGTTGGTAATAGCTAGAAACATGATGTAGAAATTTAGTTTGTTAATTCGTGGGTGTATTAATCTCATTTACCTGTTTGGTACCTCACATTCACATTTTCAGGACTAAAGATTTGGTGACAGGAGGAATATTTCTTTCCGTTCTCCATGTAAGATTGGAAGAAGGTGCTGGATTTCTTGTGCTACCTTGCAGCCCAGTGTTGAGGTCGTCTGCTAGGCACCTCTGGCAGTTCAACTAAATAAATTTCCGCTATTAGAGGGACTTACATTACTAGCAGTATTCTTATGTCTTCTGCTCACTGCCTGTAGTGTATTATATGCTTAATAAAGCATGATGACAATTCGAGTTGAATTTTTTCTGAGAGCTTCACAAAACACTTTTTTTTAGAACTCAAAGCAGGTGTTAATCAGATGGTGGTCTCTTCCAGTCCTATACTCTTTTACCTTGTCAGCCAACAAATACTTTATCTGATTTCAGGGAAGAAAACAGAAGGAGAGGTTAAGAGGAGATAAAGGTGAATTAATACAAGAGTATTATTAAGTGCTTTTTCCTATTATATTACTTATTAATTTTAATGATGTTTTGAACTGTAACTAGCCATTATAAAAGTTTTAGATGGAAAAAAGGAATACAATTTTACTACAAATTCCACACAACATGTTTAACAAGCAGTTATAACCCTTGAGACCTTAGGCCCATGGCACGTTTCACAGCAGGACAAGTCACATGCAATCAAGATCTAAATTAATATGAGAGGCTTAGAGAAGGCAGGAATATGAAGCATCACTTCAATTTATTCTCAATTGCATCTCCTGGATAGCAGCTCTTATTGTACATTTCTCTTTCCAGTCATCCATTTACAAATTATGTTATTGGAGGACTAGGTGCTGGGAAAATGGTGTAAAAGATGATATGCACGGTGTATGCTATACAGCCACTACCACCAAGAAGATGGGGGACATATTCATTCTCTTCTCCTCCCAGGAATAAATCCATCTTCATCCACACCAGTGATCTTGAGGACCATATTTGACGCCTTCCCCTTTGCTCCCCTGGAGTTCCATCCACAAATCACCTTGAATGGAGAAGTTTTATTGCATAGACTAGAATTTCATGCTAAGTCAGAAGATTGTATGAGACCATGTATGCAGTGACGTATGTACTTCAGGGAAGTCATTTTGTTTTCTATCTAATCTGTCTAAGCCTTTATATGCTGTCATTACTATGACTTCTAAGCATTTAATTATCATAGGTAATAATCCACAAAGATTGCAACACAATGTTTCTATCTGATTCTATTGTCATTGATTTTGAATTTGCTGACTCAAATGATAGGAGTCTACCTGGGAGTGTCTTCAAATATGCGTGATCTGAGATGAAGAAGTTCAGTTCCCCATGGCCTATACAGCAACAGCATTTTGATGTTAAAACAAAATCCTCTCTTTACTGAATTCTTCTTTCTTCGTTGTGGTGGTCTCCACTGATACTTTTCCACAGGATGCCCGTGCACCAGTTGTGTCTTTCAGGCGCGTATTTGCCAGAAGAAGAAAGATCTGAAACTCTTCACACCTTTAACAGTATCATCTGTCTCTACCACATGCATACCCTGACTTTTGACAGCAAAAGTCTTCTGTAAGGCATCAGCTGTCCTCTCCACTTCTCATTTTAAGTGCATTCAACCTAAATCTTCTCCCAAAACAGGGGAAAGCTGCCTCTTTCAGTGTGGTGGATGAACCCTACACAAGAGCACAGAAAGTTCAACTACTGGGCTTTGGAAAAAGCTCCTTGTAGGGTGGCACAGCCAGCAGGCAAAAACAGTCAGCTAGCACTTAACACTCACATGCTGAGCTATAGCAAAAAGAATGTGAACAGGTCCATTTCCATCCAATTATATTTTATGTTCACAGACCCGTCCTTTGGAGATTTTGTTTTTGTCTTTCAGGCTAATTAGCCAAAATAACATAAATCAGACCTGATCAAAAACATTCAGCGTGCACTAAATGAGGGAAAGTTGAGAGGGGAAGGTCAGTCATGTAAAGGTGTGATACAGTCAGCGTGAGCCAGGTTGCTAAAGGGTTAGCCCTTTAAATGGCCAAGTTAAATAAAATACAATTGTTGCTAAGTCAGCTTCCAAGAGCTCCCATGTGTAGGCTTATGCATGCCTGGAGGGACAGGTTCACTTCAATTGTGCTGTATTTAACTTGGCAATTTAAATGGCAAAAGTTCTTTCTAACTTGGCTCTTGATATATACATTGCACCTTTATATGGCTTAACATCTTTTCTAAAGAGGATTTTCTTTTTCTTCACATTAATTAGATATTGCCATATGTGTGTACCTAATATCCAGCTATATAGACACACACACACATAAAATATATGCATGTCACAAAAGATTCACAAGGAGTAGATAAAACTTTCCTACTTCTGGCACGTAACCTATACTCAGATTTTTAGCCCTGAGGGAACTGCTTTTCTTAAATTAATGTCCTAATGCCCCAGATAGCCCAAGGAATGAGAGAAGGGCAATGAAGGCTTCTAGAAAGAGATTCTCTCCAGTTAGTGTGAAAACACCCTGTATTTGACTTGTTCAATTTTTTTATCTGGTAATTCTTCTAGATTTTGCCCACTTAATGATCAATTGAATCATCAGATAAAGAGAACTTGTGTTTCCAGTGATACTCCTTTTCCTGACATCTCCCTTACAGATTGACAGGAGCGTTCTAACAATTGGATAAGGTCACACTGTAGGGCTAAGGTGGGCATTACACATCTGTTCACTATCATAAGAACCAAAATCAAACGACTGAGGGTTAAAAAAGGTGGCGGGATCAAATCTTTCTTAGTAAATCAGTCTCTAAGAGCACTGGCATGACTGAGACCAGAAGTTCCTTCTTTCGTAGCTTATCTATTTTTGCTATGATATGCAATGAAACCTCACTACTATTTGCTATTTTGGTAACCCAGGTGTTCTTCTCTAGGATAGCAATAAGAAAATAATTGGACCTGAGTTGATCTACATTGAGTTTTTCTAGAATGCCAGGCTCATTTACCCTCAGATTTTAAACTGTTCAACCTTAATCATGAGAGCTGAAATTAAAGCACATCAACCCTTTGATTTCTAAAGTAGCACTTTTCTCTCCTAACATCCATCCTTTTCAGATAATACAAAGAAATATAAATACATATTATTTTTTTTGTTTGCATTGACCTACATGAAGGAGATACATGAAAACAGAAATGGATTAAAGGACTGAGAAGAGGTGTGGGTTTTGGCAGAGACAAGAAACTGGGTGGGCACCTCTGCTCTGGAAAGCATTTATTCCCAGGGTAGACTATTCTTGTATTACAAATCAGATCATAAAGTCAAATTTCATTTCCCCACCTTCTCCCAATAAAAACATTGAAGTTAGAAGGCAGACTACATGTTGATGACACTACAGCAGGCTGTTAAATAAAATGTTTTTAAATGAGCTGCCTCACTACTTGCTCCCCTTTTAATCACCTTTGTTCAGCCATCACATTCTTCGACATAAACTGCGAAAGTCTCATCTCAAAATGAGGTAAATGAGGTTTTCTCCACTTTGCAATACCAATGACATACTTTAGGATTGGGGTAGTATTCCTCTGCCTGTTTGAAAGGCATCTCGTATTTGGGTGATATCACAACCTACAAACAGTAGACTGAGCAGTTTGAGCTTCTAGTCCTGTTAAAGGCATCAAAAGAAAGTAAGCAAGCAAATCTGTTAAGACAAAGTGCAGGACTTCATTACCTTCTATCATGTTTTATTGTATTGTCCATATCATCACATATAATCCTTACTATCAGTAAAATACCCAATTACAGGAAGCTTCAGATATCAACTGAAGCTGGTTTAGGTGGGCTGTTGCAGTACTCAACCTAATGCATAGTCTTTCAAATAGCAATGAATTTTCCAAAGGAGAATGTACAATATCTCTAGTTGAGGCATGTGCAGTTGCCACCGTTCCAAAGCCATTACTTCTTTGCAAAGGGCTGAGGTGGTGATATGGTCTGCCTCCATATTTTATGCAAAGACAAGTAGACAGTAGAAAAATGGTTTGAAGGACAGTTTAGGCTCTGGGTTCAATTTATTACTTAGTCAAATATGTCCTGGGACAATCTGACAAGTCATTTAGGACTACACCTACGAACGAATGATGCCTAGCTCAGGAAGATGAGCACATCAAGGTCAAAGCCTGAACTCCACCTATGTCACTGAGGGAGAGGAAAGCACCAGAGAGAGGGATTCACAGCAACAGCATTCTGGAGCAGAGAAGGAAGTGGCAAGTTAACATAAGCTAACATAAATTGAAAGTCAGTGGAGGATGGAAAACAGCCAAAATTGTTGGACAGACACAAATACCAGCCTACATTTAAACACCAAAGTTATGTAATTGGCTACTAATGTACTCTACTCTTAAAACACATGAAAGAAAAGGAGATGGTAATAGTGCTACCATTCATCTTTTGCACAATAGCTAAAACAGTTGTTTCTTTTAGTATTTCCTTCAGATGTCTATGAAGTCAATGGAGGAAGAAAAGTCTCTGGAGGAAAAGAAATTAATAAATAAGCACTCCAAACAGGTTTAGTGTTTTTCATTTCTGCAACTCAAAGCCATAATGATAACTTACAAATATTCTGCCTTTTTTTCTAAGGTATATAGCAGTATGTCACTGCTGGGAATCTCTAATTTATGTGTTATATTTACGAGTCACTTCCATATCAGTTGTTTTTCTGACTTAGGATACTGAATGCTACCATCTAAGACACCATTAGGGCTATAATTGACTTCAGTGTGGAAAGGCAGTAGCATAAGCTTCCTCAAAAATACTCGATGAAAACTTACTGTATTATACTAACTGGAAACTGAAAACTAAGGAAACTTTTTATGCATCTTTCACTTTGTAAATTGTAATCTTTAGAAAAACAAACTTCATTACTGAAAATAATTAGATATAGAAAGTATTATGTACACTGCTCAAGATCTTTTAATGAATGCCCCACATACATTAAGAAGCTCCAAACAGTTAGTAAGCCATAGTTTGGAGCATGGGTAGGCAGCAAACAAATGGCAGATCCAAAACTGAAAAAACTATGGCTCATTAGTCCGACACATTTTTTCAAGGGATCATTTGTCAGGAAATGCAGTGATAGGACAAGGGGTAATGGTTTTAAATTGAAAGAGTGGAGATTTAGATTAGATATTACGAAGAAATTCTTTCCTGTGAGGGTGGTGAGACACTGGAACAGGTTGACAAGAGAAGCTGTGGATGTGCCATCCCTGGAAGTGTTCACGTCCAGGCTGGAAGGGGCTTTGAGCAAGCTGGTCTAGTGGGAGGTGTCCCTGCCCGTGGCAAGGGGTTTGGAACTCAATGATCTTTAAGGTCCCTTCCAACTCCAACCATTCCATGACTCCATGAAGTTCTTTAAAATTTTTGTTTCTTCCTAAATTATGCTCTTACATGATTAATTTAAAATAGATAAATGGGAACTTTAGATAGGCAAATTAAATTATCTGGAGCTGTCTAAAGCTATCTGGAGAAGAATCAGGTCCTCCTATGTGATTTTGCTCTGGCTAGCAGAATAGGGTGATCAACCTGGATCTATTCAGTTCAGTAATACAGGTGAAACAGAAATGCTTCCTCCTTTTTGACAGTCACTTTTCATGAAGGGGCAGACAGTCAATACAGATGTGTAACTGGCACTAGGCTCAGTATTTTTTATGATAGTGACTGGATGTTTCTTTTCTCCTACACTGACTATAGAATAGGGCTACTGTAGCCTAAGGAGCTGCACAGAACTGGTGTCTCGTAACACCCCTAAATATCTTCAAGATATGGGAGACGTGTTAAATCATAGAGCAGTGCCCTTGCATGTGTCATATTCAAACGCTGAAGATACTTCACATCAAGTGGTAACAGTCATGAAGCATGGAGAGAGCCATCTGTTTCCCATATTTGAAAGAGGTGTTGAAAAGAAATCGCTTTTTTTCAGTTAACTAAGAACATGATTTTCATGATACCACAGTGTATGCCCAAAGCAAGTGAAAACAAGACCTACTGTCCTTGAGACTATGGTTATTTGAACTCAAATATTCCTCTAATATGACTGGAGGCCAAAGTACACAGGTAGGTGAAACAAGGCACCCGAGTGCTGTAGTTTTAGATCAGAAGGTTGGGTGAAGGCCCTCTTGTTATTCCTTAGATCCCCGCCATCCGGTGTTTGTGGGAAACGAGCAGCTTGGAGCCCTGCCATGGTCCTGTGGTGACAGTGAGAGACTGCTGATGCTAGGCTGCAAAGGAGTGCTAGAAATAACACCTGCTCTCCTTCAGATGGAGATAACTGTGTGAGAAAACTGTGACAGCTGTTATAGATATGGGACACGGCTCTGATGGATAAGAGCATTCAGAGGGCAAATTTTGCTCTAGCAGCTCTGAGAACACTTGATAACTTCCATAGCACAGTATGGCAGGAGATCAAAGGCAAGCATCTTCTGGAAATCCCTTTCTGTCAACAATGCATTTGGATGATTTCAGCTTTCTGCAAAGAAATTAAAAATAAAACAGAACCTAAATTATCTGGTCCTGTTGCTTGGCAAGGTCCTCATGGGAGATTTCCACAGATCTGGATATAGACCATTCTGCCTTCCTAACAGGAAGGCATCAAGTTGGCACTAGTGGGTTTCCTGTTACCATAGAAACGCTTTATTTAAAAGTATGTTATAATAAAATAGTCACATAGGAAGTTAAAAGACAAACCATAAGCAGATCTTTAGGGGTACTGATTACACAGANTGCATCTTTCACTTTGTAAATTGTAATCTTTAGAAAAACAAACTTCATTACTGAAAATAATTAGATATAGAAAGTATTATGTACACTGCTCAAGATCTTTTAATGAATGCCCCACATACATTAAGAAGCTCCAAACAGTTAGTAAGCCATAGTTTGGAGCATGGGTAGGCAGCAAACAAATGGCAGATCCAAAACTGAAAAAACTATGGCTCATTAGTCCGACACATTTTTTCAAGGGATCATTTGTCAGGAAATGCAGTGATAGGACAAGGGGTAATGGTTTTAAATTGAAAGAGTGGAGATTTAGATTAGATATTACGAAGAAATTCTTTCCTGTGAGGGTGGTGAGACACTGGAACAGGTTGACAAGAGAAGCTGTGGATGTGCCATCCCTGGAAGTGTTCACGTCCAGGCTGGAAGGGGCTTTGAGCAAGCTGGTCTAGTGGGAGGTGTCCCTGCCCGTGGCAAGGGGTTTGGAACTCAATGATCTTTAAGGTCCCTTCCAACTCCAACCATTCCATGACTCCATGAAGTTCTTTAAAATTTTTGTTTCTTCCTAAATTATGCTCTTACATGATTAATTTAAAATAGATAAATGGGAACTTTAGATAGGCAAATTAAATTATCTGGAGCTGTCTAAAGCTATCTGGAGAAGAATCAGGTCCTCCTATGTGATTTTGCTCTGGCTAGCAGAATAGGGTGATCAACCTGGATCTATTCAGTTCAGTAATACAGGTGAAACAGAAATGCTTCCTCCTTTTTGACAGTCACTTTTCATGAAGGGGCAGACAGTCAATACAGATGTGTAACTGGCACTAGGCTCAGTATTTTTTATGATAGTGACTGGATGTTTCTTTTCTCCTACACTGACTATAGAATAGGGCTACTGTAGCCTAAGGAGCTGCACAGAACTGGTGTCTCGTAACACCCCTAAATATCTTCAAGATATGGGAGACGTGTTAAATCATAGAGCAGTGCCCTTGCATGTGTCATATTCAAACGCTGAAGATACTTCACATCAAGTGGTAACAGTCATGAAGCATGGAGAGAGCCATCTGTTTCCCATATTTGAAAGAGGTGTTGAAAAGAAATCGCTTTTTTTCAGTTAACTAAGAGCATGATTTTCATGATACCACAGTGTATGCCCAAAGCAAGTGAAAACAAGACCTACTGTCCTTGAGACTATGGTTATTTGAACTCAAATATTCCTCTAATATGACTGGAGGCCAAAGTACACAGGTAGGTGAAACAAGGCACCCGAGTGCTGTAGTTTTAGATCAGAAGGTTGGGTGAAGGCCCTCTTGTTATTCCTTAGATCCCCGCCATCCGGTGTTTGTGGGAAACGAGCAGCTTGGAGCCCTGCCATGGTCCTGTGGTGACAGTGAGAGACTGCTGATGCTAGGCTGCAAAGGAGTGCTAGAAATAACACCTGCTCTCCTTCAGATGGAGATAACTGTGTGAGAAAACTGTGACAGCTGTTATAGATATGGGACACGGCTCTGATGGATAAGAGCATTCAGAGGGCAAATTTTGCTCTAGCAGCTCTGAGAACACTTGATAACTTCCATAGCACAGTATGGCAGGAGATCAAAGGCAAGCATCTTCTGGAAATCCCTTTCTGTCAACAATGCATTTGGATGATTTCAGCTTTCTGCAAAGAAATTAAAAATAAAACAGAACCTAAATTATCTGGTCCTGTTGCTTGGCAAGGTCCTCATGGGAGATTTCCACAGATCTGGATATAGACCATTCTGCCTTCCTAACAGGAAGGCATCAAGTTGGCACTAGTGGGTTTCCTGTTACCATAGAAACGCTTTATTTAAAAGTATGTTATAATAAAATAGTCACATAGGAAGTTAAAAGACAAACCATAAGCAGATCTTTAGGGGTACTGATTACACAGATACTTGTATATACTTAAAGCAACAGGCCTTATACACCTTCCAGATGGAAAGCAGCTGCTGCTTTCATGCAGCTTTGCAGCCTTTTCAATTATCCAAAACCAAGTCAACATGCTATTAGTATCTATGTTTTGTACTTTTCTCATAGCATTGTACAGAGAAAAATGTTTGCTGTCTTCAGCAAAACCTGAAGACATTTTTGTTTTAAAGATGTACAGTGGATAAGGCATTACCTCTGTGGAACATCATTTCATTCTCTGAAAGAGTATTTCTCAAAAGATTCGTACTCTAGTAATAATGTAAAAGTAATAGATAATAGTGCCTTTGCAATTTCCTAAGTAATGACAGATCATGCCTTAATTCTCTTAGTATCAGCTAGGCAAATTTTCCTTTTCTTTTTTCCCCCTTGTAGGGAACAAATATCTAATCTGATAACCCCTAAGGTTAAGGACATCAGAAAGCATGTTAAACATTAAGCAGCTGATGGCATTTGAAAACCATTGTCACTAGTAAGAGCTGTAAAAGGATTCCATAAAACTATATTAAAATTAAACTAGAGCTGGAGGTGAAAAGCAGAAGGATCCTGTAGTTATTGCTAACTAAACAAAGGCTGATTTCGAGAAAAAAATGTATTTAAGCATTAAGAAAGTCCATTTCCACATTACTTTCATACGTGATTGTCCATTGTCATGCAGCTTGTAGAAGTATTTTCACTTCCCATGTGCTTGTGAAACAGATATTCCATTGCTATGCAACAGCAGTCTTATAGCACTTGTTGCAACCCTACTGGGCACTGCAACACAACTGCTTGCATTATTTCAGACAAACTGAGCTGAAAAATGGTATAAAGTTGAAGATGTTGATATCATAAGACCACACAGAGCCCATCGGATGTCCAGGGCTAAGCTCAAACAGCAGTGAATGCCAGAAGTAAGCCCTGGGTAGGGCCAGCCTTGAGACGTAGATGTGAGTCATTGAACACCACATGGCACAGAGCCTGCATCACCTTACAAGACTGATGCTGATGTAACTACAGAAACTGCAAAACATAATGCTGGCTGTCTATATATCACTGTAAATATAATGCTTGGAATTTATTACCCAATAAACTCTGACCAAAAGGTTACTATTTGAAGGACACCTTTGCAGTTACAATACTTGCGTCTGATAGAGAATTTAACAATTTTATTTACAGGAGTAAATTTACTTGTTTATATTACAGGATTTTATGAAGTACGTGGATCTTTTTAGCATAGCTACTAATATAAACATAACCACCTTTAGGAATTCTACTACAGTTGGCATGAACTTCTACCCCTGTTTTTCTTTAAATTGTACCAGTTAGTTCATTGCACTGGTGGTCATTGCTCCCAGTTTATGCCTCTTAAGTTGAAGTCAGAATTAAGACAGGCAGGCTGCAGAGATCCTGCCAATTGTTCACCACCTGAAGAGCTCTCTGCACTGAGAGAATCCCAGACATCCTTAGGTAGAATTCACTGTATCCTAGAGCAAACAAGCTATACGGTTGTGTTTTGTCTTAGTGTCTCTCCTCTGTAAATAATGCATGAGACAAAAGAAAATCTGATCATTATGTTGAAAACCTGGAATGAAGATTTTCAGGGGGAAAAAAAAGAAACAAAACAAAACAAAACCAAAACCACAAAAAGAATGGTTTCTATAAGAACAGCAGCATCAAGAAGGCAGCTAAGGAGACTCTGACAGGTAACAGAAAAAAACTTGTGCTCCCCAATCCCTTTCTTTGCTTCAGTTTTCACTGCTAAGGATCCAGAAACTACAGATCAGTCAATCTCACCTCATCCCCTGAGAAAATGATGGACAAAATCCTCTTAGAAACCTTTTCCACTCATATGAACTATAAGCTGACTGCAAACAGCCAACATGAATTTACCATGGGCAAGTTGTGCCTGATCAACCTGATTGTTTTCTGTGATGAGGTGACTGGTGCTGTGTATAAGGGCAAGGGCAGGTGATGCTGCACTCCTTGACTTTAGCAAGGCCTTTAACACAGTGTTCATAGTCTCCATATCACCATATTGGTAAGGCATGGGCTGGATAAGTGAACAATAACGTGAGCGGGTAATTGGCTGGACTGCTAGACTTGAAGAGATGGGTTCAGTGGTGAAAGTCCAGCTGGCAGCCAGTTAATAGTGACATCCCTCAGGGATGAATACCAGGACCAACACTTTAGTGCCTCCATTAACAATGTGAATAGCAGTACACTCTCTGCAAGTGAGCAGATGGCACAAAATGTGGAGGAGCCGTCAATAAATTGCTATTCAGAGGGTCCTGGACAATCTAGAGAACTAGGCTGACAGGAACCTTATGAAGTTAACCAAAATTTCCAATGTTTTTATAGATGATCTGGACAGAGGAGTCAACTGTACATTAAGTTTGACAGTGATACTAAATTAGGAAGAGCTGTGGATGCCTACTTAGGCCTTACAGAGAGTTCTGGGTAGACTAGAGATCTGGGAAATCCCCAACCATATGAAACTGAACAAGAGGAAGTGGCAAATTCTCTGCCTGGGAGGGGCTAATCCTAGTTATACATACAAACTGGGGAACAAGAGGCTGGAGAGTAGCCCCAAGGAAAAAGATTTCGGGGGTCAGGTTGATGTCAAGTTGACATCAACCCTGACGGCCAAAAGGGCCAGCTGTGTCCTGGAGTGCATCACGCACACAGCATCACTAGCTGCTTAAGGAATGTGATTGTTACACTCTGCACTGCATTGATGTGGCCCCACCCCAAGCACTTGTCCAGTTTTGTCCACCTCAGTACAAGAAGGATATCAGACTATTAGAGTGTGTCCAGAGGAGGGAGACCAAGATGGTGAAAGGATTCAAGGACAAGACTTATGAGGAGCAGCTGAAGTCACTAGGTTTGTTCAGCTTGGAGAAAGCTGAGCAGTGACCTCATTGCAGGCTGCAACTTCCACAAGAGGGGCAGTGGAGAAGTATATGCTGACCGCCTCTCTCTAGTGACCACAAGGACATGAGGGAATAGAACAAAGCTGCATCAGGGAAAGTTCAGATTGGATATTAGGAAAAGGTTCTTCACTGAGAAGGTGGTCGGTCATTGGAATAGTCTCCTCAGGGAAGTGGTTATGGCACCAAGTCTGTAAGAGTTCAAGGAGTGTCTGAACAATGCTCTGAGTCACATGAAGAGTCCTGAGTCCTGTGAAGAGCAGAGAATTGGATTCAGTGATCCTTATGGGTTCCTTCCAACTCGTGAACATGAACCAGCAGTGTGCCCGGGTGGCCAAGAAGGCAAACAGCATCCTGGACTGTATCAGGAACAGCGTGGTGAGTAGGACTCGGGAGGTGATCATCCCCCTCTACTTGGCACTGGTGAGGCCCCATCTCAAGTACCATATACAGTTTTGGGCCCCTTACCACAAAAAAGACATTGAGGTGCTGGAGTGGGTCCAGAGAAGGACCACAAAGCTGTTGAGGGGTCTGGAGACTAAGCCTTATGAGGGGAGGCTAAGGGAGCTGGAGTTGTTCACCCTAGAGAAAAGGAGGCTGAGGGGAGACCTTATCACTCTCTAGAACTACCTGAAAGGAGGCTGTAGAGAGGCAGGGGTTGGTTTCTTCTCCCAATTCACAGGCAATAGAACAAGAGGATATGACCCCAAGTTGCACCAGAGGATGTTCAGATTGGATATCGGGAAAATTTTTTACACTAAAAGGGTTATCAAGCATTGGAATGGGCTACCCAGGGAGGTGGCTGAGGTACCACCACAGATGGATTCAAAAGATGGGTTGACATAGTGTTTAGTGACATGGTTTAGTGATGAGCTGTTTTTTATCAGCTAGGTTGATAGTTGGACTAGATGATCTTAAAGGTCCCTTCCAACCTAGACAATTCTATGTTTCTATTATTTTAATGCATGCCATTTGCTGCAGATTCTTTATAATCATATCTTTTTTTGTGCAAATGGGATTAACATAGCCCAAAATCCACTACACTCTCATGTGTTTGGTTCTGTGTTGGATAAATCAGAAATGGGGACTTCACCAACTAGCACCTACTGTGTCCTGTAGTTCTTATGGTGACATGATGCTTTGCACTCCCTGCATGCTCTGTCAGCTTCTATTTCCTCAGCTTCACTGAACTGAAAGTCTCTAAAACACCCATGTATTGGCATTCAAGGTATTTTCTATCTGGATAACTCAAGTGAGTGTCAGGACTCAATGCAGGACTCCCAGAGGATGCTGGCTGTCTCGTACAAACACTTAAGAGGAAATTTTGTTTCTCCATTCCTCACTTGTCAGAAACATTAATCTCATGCTCCTTTGGGCTCCATCAAATCCCGAGTTCAGTTACGACTGCATGTGATTGCTTCTGCTGTGGTGTTATTGGTGCAAAGCCTGGGGAATGGGTGGTAAAGAGCTTACATATTGATAGTAACTCCTAAACTTCTGTTTAACTGTAGAGCTGGGAACATCTTTAGGATAAGGCATATCTTTCAAGAAGCTGGACCTCTATTAGGTTCAAAATAGCTACTCAAAACTGAGGCTGTTTAAATAGCAACTTACTTTTTACATTACATATGTCAGAGTCAACCTTTTTCTTTATTTGCAGAGCCCATGATCTATAGATTAGCCTAAGCAATACATGAAAAATAATATGACGAGGTAGAGTAGGTCTACATCCAAGGCTTCTCAGCAGAAATACCGAGAGCTTTTTCAAAATCACCTTCAACTGGTCACATACAAGAAAAACATCTTCTGCTCTTAATCTCCCTGAAAAGCATTTGTCAGACAGATAAAGGGCACATTTTCATCTTAGCTGTATCCTTATATAACATCACTGCACCTATCAAGCTTGCATATGTATAATTAACAGAAGAATTTGGTCCATTGCTTTCTGCCAATTTTGAAGATGATCTTTGACCTGTAACAATCCTAATAAAACTCTCATGAATTGTGTAAGGATATTCCTGAGAACAAAACAGTAAAATGTTGCTTGAAATACTTTATTGTATGTTATAAAATGAGTGAGAAAGAATTTACTAAACTACTGCAGCTCATCATAATCTTATCTGCTTAGAGAGACAGCTGGCAGTGCTTTGCTTCAGCAACAGTAATGAAAAGCAGTAAGGAGCATAGAGATAAATTCTTCACTGGCTTATTTGCTTTATAAATCTGTATTAAACTTAAAATTTTGAAACCTGTATATCTGAAATCAAGGATCCACATCAATATTTAAGCCTCTTTGAGGAAGTGACCTGTTTTTTAATTGATACTGAGCACACACAGCTTCCATTAGTTTCCCTGAGCACAAGTTAGGCATTTATCACTGATTTTGGTGCACAATGCACTTGTTAAACATATCTGAAGATCAGACATTTATACTTAGAAACATACACTTTTGCCCTGAGGTAACAAAACCATCATTCACAGTTACATAGTTCCATTTCTGTCATACTGTTAATGGTCTGCAGAACGTGAATTGTGATGTTATGAGTTCCCTATTATACAGAGGGACCTATAGTTGTATCATGCAATTAGTCCTATAATCATTTCACAAGGCAAAACCTCTTTTTTTTTTTCCTGGGTTTAATTCTAAGGTAAGTCATATATGGAAGACATCAGTATCCTTTTGCTACGACAGCTATTGCATTTTGAGGGGTTCGTTCTGTTTTTTAATTTTTAATGAAAATTAAATGTATCAGCAACCAAGATGGAGAAGACATAAAAATGGACACAGCATTTTTTAAAACTTGGAAAAAATGTGTGATATCCAGATAAAGAACTCCATCAATTCTTGTTTTGGGGAAGAATTTTCTGTTCCACTGGTTATAAAGAAATTTATCATCACTTACTACCACTGAAACACTATGGCTTTCTTACATCTCCATTCGTTTGTTCTGTACAAAATTCCTCCTGCACCTGACTGTACATTTCCAACACAAAACTGCGCTGATGCATCCTGGATCTTGTATTCCCAGCAGCCAGAGGGGCAGTTTTTTACCTTTGCCAAAACATTCTCTCTGACCTCAAGCAAAAGAGACAACGTCATTGCTGGTTGTGCTCAGCTGTTCCCATTTCCTTCAACAACTGTGTCCCCTTCCTTCTGCCACAGTTGGCAAACCTACAGTGTGTAACCTTAAGGTAGAGGATACAGTACTTTTTTTCTTAGGAGGTGCCAGCACATTCCTTTTTAAAGCTCACATTTTCTCTCTCTTCAAAAGAAGATGACGGGGCAGCATTCTCCTCAAAGCATTTTCCTGACCCATGGTTCTTTTTATAACTTCTATAGGGCTAATTGTCTCTGTCTCAGAAGGCTTTCAAGGTGTCAGTACTGAAGTTTTTATCTTTCTGCCCATAAGCTTTAAATTGGTGATCCTAATAAATCATCTTGAATTGTGTTACAGTACTTCTACAATGCTATATATAGTTCTTTTTAAACTTCCAGGACATTTTTTAAGCCAAGTTCATTGTACTGAATTGCTTAAAAACTGGTTTAGCTTTTCAACAGTACCCTTGAAACAATGAGTCCAAATAATATTTAAAAATAATCTCACAAATTAGTGACCTAGCTTTTACAAATTCACTTGGGATTTCTTACAAAGAAAAATGCAATGTACAGCCTTCAAACATTTAGTCTTCAACGCACCTGAAAACATTTAATCCTGTAAGATATTGCATATAATCTGCAACAGTCTTTAACTAAGAACAAACATAGAATCATGGAATGGTTAGAGTTGGAAGGGACCTTAAAGATTATCAAGTTCCAACCTTTCTGCCATGGGCAGGGACACCTCCCACTGCACCAAGTGGCTCAAAGCCCCTTCCAGACTGGCCTTAAATACAGGGATGGGGCAGCCACAACTTCTCTGGGCAACCTATTCCAGTGCCTCACCACTCTCACTGTAAAGAATTTTTTCCTAATATCCGATCTAAACCTCCCCTCTTCCAGTTTAAAACCATTACCCCTTGTACTATCACTAGACTTCCTGACAAAGGAGTCCCTCTCCTGCTCTCCTGCAGGCTCCCTTCAGATACTGGAAGGCTGCTATAAGGTCTCCCCAGAGCCTTCTCTTTTCCAGGCTGAACAGTCACAGTTCCCTCAGTCTGTACTCATAGGAGAGGGGCTCCATCCCTCTAATCATCTTTGTGGCCCTCCGCTGGACCTGTTCCAACAGTCCTATGTCCTTTCAATGTGGAGGACTCCAGAGCTGGGCACAGGACTCCAGGTGGGGTCTCATGAGTGCAGAGTAGAGGGGCAGAATCACCTCCTGTGACCTGCTGGTCACACTTCTTTTGATGCAGCCCAGGATACAGTTGGCTTTCTTGGCTGCCAGCGCATACTGCTGGCTCATGTTGAGTTTCTCATCCATGAGCACTCCCAAGTCCTTCTCCTCAGGGCTGATCTTCAGCCATTCTCTGCCCAACCTGTATTTGTGCCTGGGATTGCCACATCCTGGGTGCAGAACTCTGCACTTGGCTTGGTTGAACTTCATTAAATTGACACATAATTCCTACATTATTTCATTCATTGTTATCTTTTTTGTTATTTTATTTATTTTAAAAAAAAACACTTTTCACTTGATTAGAACCATTTATATATTGCAAGAGTAAAACATCTTTGTCCATTTCTTCAGATGAAAATATGAGTTATGTTTATATTTACTGACCACATACTTAATACATTCCACAGAATCCTCTCCTAAGTTTACCTATGCAGTCCAAAAAATTTATGAAGGTTCAAAATTTTTGGAGCTTTTCTGCTGGTCATTCATGTGGAGTAAAGTTCATTAGCTTCTACATAATGAGCTGAGTTTTCATTTCCAGTTTGAGACTTTCAAAATAATTTCTAGGAATTCATTTAACTTATGTCTTACTTTCTTCAAATCCTTTTTTCACAGCTCTGGAATTTTACTATTAACAGGTATCTTTAAAATTCTGTGTCCACCTCAAGAAATATCATGTCTAGTCTGCATTTCTTATTTAATGAAGTAATCATTTTTTGACACCCAGAAGGCTTGGAGATATTTTTAGTAGTTGATACAATAAGAATTGTGAGGGTTTATGGTCTTTTTCTACTTTAGCTGTTCCTTCGTGTCTCTTTTTGCCTAAGAAGAGTTTTGAAATGAACCCATGAAAAAATGTATAGCAGCCAAAAAAAGCATCAAAATAATTCCCAAAAATTGTTTAAGTCTTATAAGTTACTGTTCTTCTGTCACTAAAAACCTTTACCACTCAACTACTGGCACTAAGATGGCACATTGTCACCATGAATATCACTGGTAATTTTTAAAAATATGCTGATCATATATATAAATAAACATTTGCACAAGTAAATGTAAGTTGAATGTTCAAACAGCAACAAATAGAAACATCGATTTATACAATTTAAAGAACAGATTTGACATTTCTGGCCATAGGTCTAAAAATGGTACCAGAATAAGACGGGCAGAAGAGGGAGTGATAAGTTACATTAAAAATAAAACCAAAAACACACAAAAAAACCCACAACAGTTAAAAAGGGGGACTCCACCACTGGCTATTCTGAGAGTCAAAGCTTTTATCTGAAAGAACAGCCACAACTACCTTCCTGCAAGGATAGGGTGGAGCCTATCTCCAGGTCTGAGCAGAGACAGGGCAGGCTGCCCCTAGGCAGCCAAATGGGGTGGGGGGTCTGTGGCTCCTGGGGCCTCTGTGCCCTCCTCAATCCTTTCAGAGCTGTTGGATCACACCAGGCATTCCTGTTGGACCTCTCTGCCTGATTGCATTGCCCAGCAACATAGAAAGGATCAACAGGAGAGCCCCAACAGGCTTTAGTGTGAGGAGCTAGCCCCAACCTCATAGAGCAATAGTCAGGGGATGCCTCCAGAGGGGATGCCTGCTGTCATACAAAAACCTGCAAGGCATTTCTGAGCAAAGCTCTGAATTATAGATAGCACCTCTCATGGTTCTTCATTGTCAAGAAAGCCAACAATTGCTTTTTCATGGTGCAGTGGTGTTTCGAAAGCAGCAAATGCGTCAAGTGACTCATTCTCACATCTCAGCCAAGAGGATGGCACTGCATGTGTGAGAATTAGTGCTCTCCTGGCCTGCTAAATATGACATTCTAACTCATTTTGATTCCCGCTCTTGTATACACTTTCTGTTCTGTCTAGATATTACAAGTGTGTTGTAACTCTCACTCGTTTTGTGTTTTCTGCCAGGCCTTGAAATTTGCTGATGTCATGATCAGGTGTGATAGGAAGATGTTTGCATATGACTCAGTGCAACAGGCTGACTTTCCCATCAATCTTCTTCCTTCATGCTCTTCTCCAAAGTTGAATACATAGGTCATCCTTAAGTAATAGTGAGGTCTCCAGTCAGTTACACAATGAAACCTAGTACTTAGAAGAAAGCTCTAGTACTACATAGATTTTAACTTGATAATACTTTTTGTGAAATTACATTCACTTTCAAATAAAATACTAAAAGGATGAAGACTAACATTTGATGTACTATTAGTATATACATTTGTGCCCAAAAAAAGGAAAATTAGATAACAGCATTAATGCAGAGAAAACATGTCAGATTTAAACTTGATCTTTTACTGGCATGAAGGAGAAGCCTATCTAACTGTGTTAAAACTGAAAGCTTCAGCTGCTACACCTCCATCTCACAGTAATTGTAACAGTTCATACCATCCCCGAAAATGTTCTGCATGACAAAGATGGCTCTTTTGATGTAGTCATTTAGTTTTCTGCAAAAAAGAGGGCAAAGCGATCACAAAAGGCTGCAGTTTCATTTGGCAGATATTGTCACCCCTTTTAAAACTCATACAGGGATGCATGAAGCATCAGACACTGGCAAACAGGTATAGTACAAACACCTTGTCATTCTGGAAAACCATTGATGTGGTGGAGGGCTGTCCCACCACCTGCTTTTAGGCACTCACTTACCATTGCCAACCAAGCCCGGTTTTTCTAAGCTTCTTCCATGCACAACAGGGAGATAGAGGTTGAAGCTTGCCCAGTTTCAGTCCAGAATCCCAGTCAGTAGCACCGGTATTGCTAACTGCCACAGGCTCTGCTTTTGTGCATGCCAAGTGGCCCCTCTGCTGAAGAAACAAGCCATGGTACAATACCATGAGACAGCTTGATTCCTGAATGCAACCTCAAAACACTCAAAATTATATTTCTGCTTTAAATCACCCCCTAAATTATCCCCTCTCTCTCTAAAGGGAGTTTGTATCTAGACTGAAAGGGAGACTACTTCCTAAGCTAGGCTGAGTAGCTAAAGTTTTAATACCCAAAGTCAGAAAGCATGAACTATCCCTGAGTTCCAAGAGAGATTTTCACAGAGACCATTCAGAAATTATAGAAAGTATAAAATTAATTTGAAGCTTCATTTGACAAAATTATTCTTTACTTATTATTACTTCTTACTTTCATGAATTATTACTTCTTACTCTCATGGATGCATGAAAGAAGGAATATATTTTGAAGCAAATTTCTGCTGTTCTCTTTAAGGGTATGTTGTCAAGCTAATCATTACATGAGTTCCAGCAATAGTGCCTGCACTGTACTATTCAGATTTCATCAACTGTTAACTCTATAAAATCAAAAAGGGATAAAGTTCAAGATAATCACTGATAAATTAGCATTGCTTCGTGAAACAAAATAGTCCTATAGCTACTGTTCATTGGAATTTAGAGAATTTAGACTGCCCAAGATTTACATTCTCAGATACATTACGGACCTTGCCTTTGATCCAAATTAAATGCTTAAGGACTGTGTCAGGTTGTACCGTTCACAGTAGTGAGTAGTTAAAAAGCATAGGAATCTTAATTTAGCCTCACTGCACATCAGGTAGTTACGAACACAGCACCCCAGTGCCCTAAACTCATCAAAAAGTGCTTTAAATGAGCTACTTAAAAAGAACAGTCCTACCTACTTGTTGGCTTTCATCCCCATGAGAGCTGGAACTTGATGCATCAGCCCCTTTGATGAAAACTAATGTTTTGTTGTGTGGATTGTTTTAGACCCAGCTGACACCTGGGTCAGCCTGGAGCAGAACACAGGAAGAAAAGAGACTCTGGGTTCGTGGTGCCGGGTGTTCAGCTGGTTGCCAGTACGTTGGTATACATCGAGAAGAACTAAGAAAGAATCTGTAATGTTACAGTATTTCCAAATTAGTAAGAATAGGAGGTCACCATAGCATAAGGTTTAAATAAGATGATCTAGAGTTCCTAGGGAAATCATCTTCCTGCCTATCAACCACAATACTAAACTGAGAAGTTGCTAGGTCTAGAAGAAAACTTCAAAGCTCCTTCAAAACAAAAAACTCAGACTTGGGATTAGATTTGAGATTTTTCAGAAAGACTTGGAGAGTGTCCAAAGCATCTGGGATTGATTTGCTGAGGATTCAGGACTCCAAGCTTTCATTTAGACTGTGGTAAGCAACAAATTTAGTATATGTCAGAAACATCTCTTACTTTAGGACTTTAATATGTGAACTTCTTTCTTGTGACATTCCTGACTTTTATTTTGAATTCACCTTCTCAGACAGTAGTTTTCAGTGATGAGACAGACACATTTGTGTGCTTGAGCTGTGACTGTCCTTTCATCCCTACAGTTCTTTGTCATCATAGTAAGAACACATAACTGTAACTGATGCCTATCAGACCCTTGCTGGTAGCCAATACAGAGTTCTGTGATGCCCTACATATTATAAATCTAGGTATAGTGAATATTAACTTTCCTTGATCATGAATATAAGCACTAGAATAATATAACTGGCAATGGTATTTAAGTGTTTTATAACATGGTGATGGCATAGTCAGACAGAATGCAACCATTTTACCTCAAGTATGCAAGGAAGAAGACCACCTTAGGGATAAAGAGAGATGGGTGTCATTGTATGGAGAGTTAATATGTGACAAAAAGCTTCTAGACAAAGGACAAGATAAACACAAGGGACAGCAAGTAGACAGGACATCCTCCCAAATACACAAGAAGAATAGCTGGCAAAATCAAAAACAAGATGAACAGTATCAGGAGCAGAGAAGACACATTTTTTCTATCTGCAATAGCAGAAAAGCATGAGGCATAATCAAGGTAAATTGTAGGAGACTTCAACCCTGGCATCTCTCATGGGCAAGCTCTCAAGCCTGACCACTTCAACCTTGGTGACAAGGGACCATCAGTGACTGTAGCCTTCCATGATAATGGCCTCAGCTCCTTGACAGCTCCTACTAACAGCTAATTCAGGATAAGTGTTAAATACTTACTGTTTGTATACAAATCAGTGATTAATATTGAGTAGGATTTAGCTATTATCGAGAAGTATGCTGTTAATTAATTAATTCAGTAAAGTTAAATTTTAATATTTAAAGCTGGTTTGATTTTTCAGTCTTCTAAACACTACTTTCACAGTGATCTTTAATTCCCTAATGGATATATGTTCATTTGCAATGCTGTCTTTGCCTTTGGCTTTATCCTACTCCATGAAGTAAGCAGAAGTGTTACCATTAAACTAAATGGAAGCAGATCCACAATGAGATTCCTCTCTAGTATGTTTGGTAATATTCCCTTTTTCTTCTCTGTAGCCAGCTTCTCTCTTGCACACACACACACACATGCTGATTCTCATGCTTCTTTTTTTCTGACTTTTTGAAAAGGATGTTCTTTTTCTCTCACTCAAGTTTAAAAAAAAAAAAAATCTACATTTCTCTTTTTTTTTTTTTTGGTGAATATTTTTTCATCATGAAAGCCTGCAGAGTAGACACTCATACACATGAGTACACTGATGTCTTTTATTTCGCCACAGAGCCCATAGAAGGAGTTGGGTGGAGTGCAAGCCCCAGCCAAAATGTTTAAATCAGCAGAGATGAATCACACTGTGAAAGTGGCAATTTCTCTTCATTAACTGGAAAGGGAGTCCAGGCACTTAACTTTGAGGTGATCCAAGTTAGTGAAACAAGTGCTGCCCAGAGCAACGAACTGATGAACATTGCTTCATTACGCTGTCAGGAGTTCAAGGCCCCTGTTTAAGTACAGGATAATGCAGGAGCAGGAATGAGCTGCGTAGGCTTGTGATGGATCTCTTCATTTTTTTCCCCAAGCTTCTTGCTTCCAGGAAATACTGGAGGCTTGAGATTTGGAGTCCTCACATGATTGGTGCTGGAAAATATGAGGCATTGAGACTGATAGGTTGCATGACACTGAAGATAAGCAGCATGAAACAAAATTATTTCCTGTTGGGTAAAAATGCACCGATATGTTTTATGCAACAAAAATTGATCAGGCCATATGATCTTTCCATCATTGCAACAGAAGTGCATCTAAATTGCTTTGAGACTACTCTGCTTTCATTACAAAAATATTTGTCTATTGTAACAAAATTGCATGTCTTTGCAGCAGAAGGCTCTAAGCTTCCTACTAGGGTTGTGTATTGCCTCAGCTAATTTTATTTTTGTAGCTTGCTGCAAGCCCACATTTCACCTGACTTGGGAAAATAAGAAGCTTCAGTAAGAATAAATCCTTTTTTTTCCTCTACAGATGTAGAAACGTATATCTAGTTTGGAAAAGCAGCACAGCATTTGTGTACCTGATAAACAGTAAGTAGCTGAACTAATTTCTCTTATTCTCCTTCAGCAGCATAATGACATAGCAAATGTAGTATATGGTTTCCACTGAAATGCTGAACCACCTCATACTTCATGACCCTCAACTCTGCATAAAGTATGCTCTATAAAACAAGCTTTTGCTGATACACACATCCAGAAGTATAATGAAATGAAATTCTATACTGTATGTTCAGTCTTCTCCTCAAGGAAAATGACAAATTGTAATACAGTAAGGGACAACACTGGAACAGTGAAACATTTATATACTTAAAGCAGGCTCAAAACAGAAAAGCTACATCTATGCTTACCTCAGTAGAAAAGACAGTCTTTTTTAGGACTGAAGAAAAGCATCTAGAACAGTAAGTATCGCCGTAATGGACATACCTTGAAAAACACGAAGTCAGATGTAGTGGGATTCATCCTCCCCCGATTTTTCTAGTGTCAATAATTTATATCTAAGCTAGTCATCCCAAATGCCTAGTTAGCAGATGTTTTTTCAGGTATGATTTGTCCAATCTATACTTGACATCTTATTTAGGATGAGAAATACTTGTTCCTCCCTTGTTTAGCCTTGAGATGCTAATTCCTGCCTGTAGCATGTAAGGAAGTTAACCTGAGAAACCCAGACAAAGATGTCTCCATGGTACACAAGTATACCTGATCTTCTCATGATGCTGAATTTAAATTACTCTGCATGTGTTAATTGTCATTCTTGCCCTCTCGCAGGCAGTATACTTGAAACTATGTAAAGCACAGAGAGAATGAAAATTTTGTGAGATATTTTATCTTTGGTGATTGGTCACAATTTGCCAGTAGCATGGTCTGTCTGCAGAGTGATTTTCAGGATCACAAACCTCATGTTTACATATACTGGTCTCCAAGGACAGTGGAGGACCTGGAGCTCAGTGATGTTTACCATACATTCAGTCAAAGTTCAGAATAAGTATAAAACTAACTATCCTGCCTTCTTTAGTGTTACCACAGTGCTAAAATTAGTGTTGAGTTTCAACTTCTTAACAAACATGTAAATATTTATATACACTTCATAAACGTTTCTATCCCACCTGAAATTTTCTCTAACTGGCTTTTAGGTCACTTTTAAAAACAATGTCGCATTTCAAGGGCTGCCTTGTTTAGAAACACATTAGCAAACAATCTGAGTGCTGTCTCTGTTCCACTGGTAATAGGTGAAAATTGATCTATTAATACACAGTACATGAAGTTCAATTTAACTTTTAATTTGCCTTGTTCCTTAACAGGTAGGAGAAGAGCACTCTGGAAGTACCTGCTAATCAATGCATTTTATGCTTACCAACAGAAACAATGCGTATGAATAAGAGTCTTTTCATTTTCTAGAATCAGTGCTGACAACTTGGAGCTTCCAAGCTTTGAGAGCTGGATCAAAGACCTGAAGCCCATTATATTCCTCCATCCTAGTAGCCAGGAACTGCAGAAAACCAGGGGAGGCAAAAATTGTGTTATGTTGGATCAGAGAGTTGGAAAATAAGTGGCATTTTTCAAGGGCAGAAATTGCTCTGAGAGGACTTCGTGAAGGGTCTGATGATCATAAGGTCGCTAAGTTGGAAGAATAACAGTGGAGGATGTTTTGTCTGGGAACAATGTCCTTTTTTTACAGATGGTACTCTGTCGGGTGATTGTCCATAGAGCTTGTCCTCAGGGGAGTTGGCATCAAAGCCCGTGACAAGAAAGTAGGGCTTGCTAATATGAAATTTTCAACACACAAGACAGAGATAGAGGAAAGAATTCCTCAGCAGTCATTATCTCTTCCCTTTTGCACACTTCAGATGGCCTTTTCCTCTGTTCAACTTCTTTTTTTCCTTTTTTTTTCTTTTTTTTTTTTTTCAAACCAAAGAGACTCTGAACTGAAGCTTCTGCCTGCATTTTGCTAGCATTACAGTGTCTAAAGTCCCAAGAGGGAATGGAATGCCAAAGTTAATTTATGCAAGTTCATTGGCCCAAGGTTTCTTGCCCTCTTGACTGACCTTTCCCAGAACCTAGCTTGACTTGTGCCTGGCCTGTTGTCACTACTACCTCGTTGATTTTCTAGTTTTTCATGCTGCAGCTGTATTTTTCATCACATTTGTTGTTCCAGCAACAGACTCAACCCCTGCATTAAATTCACAAGCAGCATCTTAGCACTCAAAAGATAAAGCACGAACAGCCAATTGTCAGATAAACTCAATAAATGCTTGTGGTTCAGCAGCAAAGGACAGTCCTGTAGGAAGAACCCAAGTGAGCAGTGTCTACTGTAACACCCTTCACCTTAGGATCACGTCAGCCCAGGGCAAGGCTCAGCCCCCAGAACACGAGAATGCTGCTTGCTAGATCACAGCAAGGGGTTTCCTTCCCCAGGACACCATGGTAAAAGAGCATTAGTTTGCATGTGCTTCTCTGCCATTGGGCAATCTGGATGCAACAGTGCCACACAAGCAAGTTGGCCAATAAAACTGGTTATAGATACTTGTGTCTCATGGAGAACAACATGATAAAAGAGCTTAAATAAAAATATGTTTACATTACGAGTCACCATGAAGCTGCTTCCAAGCAGAGTGCAGTATCTCCACACAGCTCGCAGCTAAAGAACAGCTTCTGGGCCCAAGTTAGCAAGTTGGCACCAGCTCAAGGTTACCTTGAAAGGTATCTTTTCAGTGCTAATTTATCCCAGCCACATCCTTGAAGACAAGAGGGTCAAAGTGTCAAAAGCCAGGGAACTCGAAAGGTAGTATTCTAGACCTGCTACAAGTAAAAGACTTGTTCTTATACAGATTTGCAAAAGGATTTCCTGGGATTCCAAGCTGAAAGTTTCCACCATTAAATGGAGAGGAAAAAAAAATAAAAAACAAAAAGAGGCAGAACAGTTTCCTTGACAAAAGGAAAGTATTTTCAAAAATGAGGACACTGTGTGGTAGAAATGCTTTTCTTTTCACACTCCCTTCCCTCTTTCACACCAACTTCTTACATGTTTACTAATACATGTCTAAAATTATATAGTAAATATAGTATAGCATTATTTTCTCTCCTTACTCTTAAGTACCTGTCCTTCTTCTAGTTGCTGAAGACATGGGTTAATAGTTACCAATAATTTTGTGTCATTGTAATATAGACATTTAAGTATCTGACTGTTCTTTAGATAACAACCATCAAATAGCTATTTCAGCTTTCCACCAAATTGATTTTTAGTGTCCATAATATTTTATATAAATGTCTATATGTCTATTTTACATTTCAGGTTATTTATATGTATTAACAGTAAATCCATTATATAAATAATTCAAAACACGAGGCAATTTCACAAGTAATGGTTAGGTGTTTCGTAGCAATAAAATAGCAACTGTATCAATAGTAAAGAAAACATTACTATATAGTAATAAACAGATGTGTACATCAAAGTTAGAAGCTGATAGACTAGAAATTATTTTATATCTAAGATTAAAATGCCAAAGCTGGATCAGCGAAATAATGAGAAACTGATTGACTCAATTACCTTAGAGGAAATGAGTTCAGCAGTATAGAAATAAGCAACAAGGTCGATGGGTATCAAATAGAATATTTTATAGATTTTTTTGAGAGAGTGAGCAGTCTTTCAGATGGGGAGTATATCATGGAGTAATGCATGGCCAATGAGATGAACACCTACAGCTGAGATTTGTAAAATAAATAACCTAGAACTTCATTCAGAGTGACAACATTTGTCCTGTTTAATTAATTAATTATGTATCAAAATTCTATCAGGTAACTTAAAACAGGTCACAGATAAACTAATTTATAGAGATCAGGTTGATTTCCTCCATGGCCAATTTATGGCTGATAAATTGTGTAAATTATTTAATTTAATACAGCAAGTAAATAAATTAACATCCCCTCTACAGCCGTCCCTGTTGATACACAGAAAGCCTTTAAAAGGCAATTTACTCAAGTTCCCAAGTGAATTGAATACCAAGGTCTCTCGCTAATACTTTATTACTGTATTTTAATGTCACTGCATCTCCTTTTCCTGGAGTTCACCAATGCATACAGTGAGGGTGGAGCATTTGGCCCTCCCTCCTTAGACATTCATCTCGCAGGCAGATGGGATCAGCACTGAGGGACACAGTCCTTCCCCTCTAGACTTGCTGTTTATTCCCTGTGTAGCTAATCGAGAGAATTAGGTACCTCTTAAAACCTTGGGAGTCCTGGCCGCTTAGGCTGAGATATCTCAGGTTACCCCTGCCTTTTGTGTGCAGAGTTTGAAAGCTCCACAATGACTGCTGCTCGTTATTTCACACACAGACACGTTCCAGGGGATGGAGCTGTGCTATGCGCCAATCCTTGTCAAAACAAGCCAGCAAAACAATGTGCTTGAAAAATGTGCTGTCATCCTGACATTTGCTCTCCGGAGGAAAAAAAAAAAAAAAATTAAAAAAAAAAAATAGCAGGAAAGAGAATGAAAATAAATGGCTAGACTTAGACTCACAAGCCTGCTGAAGGAGGTAGCATGTCTTCTCGCCAGCAACCCAATGGTTACAGTACCCATGTTGGTGATATGTGAGTCCCACATGAGGGATCACCCTGCTCCAGGCAAGCTTCCTAATGAGCAAGCGGTGGGCTGTTCTTGGTGGTGTTATAATCCCTCCTGCTAATACCTCTCTGCTTTGTGTAATATTCTGAAAGACTCAAGCAAAAGAGAATGGCTCTGTGAGATGGAAATTCAAGCCAGCCCCAACCCTCTCTCTAAAGCAGATCTTTCTTGGCTTAAATGTGTAAAGGTAGTGGCATCAGAAGAAGAAGCTGAGGCAACATTGTCAGAGAATCCTCACGTTCTCCCTACGCCTTTGGGAAGGACAAGAAACAACAACCTTTAGGCAGGGAAAGAAGGTGAACCCTTGTCTATAGCATCCCGAGTGAGGCAGAGGTGCAGCCCTGGTCCAGGGAGACCATTCCTGTGTCCAATGAGCTGACATCTGCTCTGAGACAGTGAATGAATAAAAAAAGCCAGCAGCAGAGAGAAGCAGAGTTAAGTGCCATAATGTACCAGAGCTTCAGCTTACCAGTCAACTCACCATCATCAAAGACTAACAGGCTTTTTAATCAGGAACTGAAGAATAAAGCAAAGAGGGTTTTGAATGACCACCAACAAGGAAGCCGCAGGAGTATGAGGAAGAAGAGGCAGCACAGGTGTCCTCCTTTGGCAGTGTGCTGTCTGTCCCCTTTTACTCCTGTAAGTATGAGAACCTCACATAGCAGAAAAATACGGGAACAACTATTTTGAAAAAGATCCAAGCAAACTCCTCTGACTTTTACTTACAGATTGCTGTCATTTTTATGTAACTCCATCTTTTGGCAAAACTGAGACAAATATCACAAATTATTTCCAGCCACCTTGAAACGGTAGGGGTTTTTTTGTAAATACGTTATTCAGAGAAAAACACTTTGCCTGGGCCTAATCAGAAACTAATTAGAATCAGCATATGCTTTTCTGCACAGTTACGATGTCATCTGGAACAGCTAGATATACAAACCCAGACCTAATCAAACTGAGATACTTAGCGTTAGGAGCATTATCATCTGAAGAGTCTTCTGCAGTCAACAGAAAAAGAAATAGCAGCATGATTCAACTTACCTAGTATCTTGAACCATCCTCCAAAAATGATTATTGCTCCCCCTTGATTATAGAAGGGGTCTGAGAGTGTGATTTAGTTGTATGAGCACTGGTAGCCAACGCTATTTTGGATGCCCCAGAGTACACACCTGGCCTGCACCTGCCCCTTTAGAAGAGCATAGATCTCTCTTATGTGGTGTTATCTGCCAGACCCAGGTAGGTGTCTCTGATACCCTGGACAATCCCGAATGGCATCTAGGAGATGCTTTGTAACCTCTTCTGCATGCTTCAAGTAGGGCCTGAAGTCTTATAAGATGTGCCCAGGCTGCGGGGACACTGCTGTAGGTGTGAGAGAAGAGTGGCAGGAGTGGCAAAATCTGAAGGCATGGCTAGGCTAAACCTAAGAGAGAGCCAAGGGGTGAAGGAGTTGTCACAGAGCCAGCCAAGAGTGCAGATCTCCGTTTGTTCTTGGATGAGGCATTACTTTGCCATGAGGTGATTGCTCAGAAACGATTGTTATAAAGCTTTTGTGTCGAACTCTGCTTGAACCCGCTCCCAACATATATGAAGTCATGAAGCCATCACACATATCTGTGCACAAATCCCACTTTTCTTCAGTGTTTTTTTTTTCCTATACCTATTGACATTATCACAGTGAGACAAATTACACTTAATGGAAGTATTATATAAAAACAATCAACCAAATCAAAAGCCAGAATCCACTAAACTGTAATTCTTGGTCACCACAAAATTATTTTTCAAGTTTTCTTTCCCATTTGATGAGCTTCCACTTGTTCTTTTGGTGTTTTCCTTTGGATGAAGCTAAATGTTTTCTTGTATCATGTAAAAAATTCTTCAGTTTTATCATTAATCACAAAACTAAGACATTCATATGAAGCAATTTATTTTACAGCAACACACTAGGCTTTTAAAAGGCGGCATGAGAGGTTTTCCATCTTATGAGGATCAATGTTGTTGTACAAGCAAGAGCAATTTCATTTCATTTTTCAAGCCAGCTGAAGTCCCATGTATTGAAGAAAAATAATTCAGCAAATACAGTTTCAATTCAAGTGGTAATATATGATTTTATATGACTACAATGATATTTGTAACACCAGCCACCAAAGTTTATCACCAAGACTTTGCCAAGCAAAATGCAACAGTCTGTCATCCTAACCACAGATTTTCATTTAAGCGTATGTGCAAGAGAGGACAGATTGTTTGCACTATTGAGAACTGTTCGCCTGATTTACACGCAGTAGATAATGATGTATATTTGAATATGTTTAACCACTGCATAACTTCAACGCAAACAGTGAAGAGTCCCATCCTGCTGCAACATGATCCAGCTTAAGGAGTCTAAGGCAGATTCCTAAACTGGAAACCTTGGCTGACTGCACAGAGAAGCAATGTCTGAGCTCTTTCTCTGGACTGCCTATGCTGATTCCTAATTTGGGTGTCTACCTGTAGTAGGTACTTAAAGTAAATTCCTGTGATAATGCCCTGCTGTGTGTAATTCTGAGGCTGAATGAGAGGTGGGTAGAGTGTTAATACTGAAAGACTTGTAGGAAATGGCTGGAGGGCTGCAAACAAGCAAGAGTATCGATAATTTCACAGAATCATGGAATCATCAGAGTTAGAAGGGACCTCTAGAGATCACCTAGCCCTGCTAAAACAGGATTGCATGGATCACATTACTCAGGACTGCATCCAGGCAGGTCTTGAAGGTCTCCAGAGAACGGGACTCCACAGCCTCCCTGGGCAGCCTTTTCCAGTGCCCTGGCATCTGCACCAGAAAGAAGGTTTTCCTCATATTTGAATGAAACTTTCTGTGTTCCAGTTTGTGCCCATTGCCCCTTGTCCTGTCACTGGGAACCACTGAAAAGAGTCCAGTTCTGCTTCCCCTCATCCTTCTCTTCTTTTCCAGGCTAAAAAAGTCCCAGCTCTCTCAGCCTTTCCTCATAAGGGAGATGCTCCAATCACTTAATCATCTTTGTTGCCCCACACTGGACTTTCTCCAGTAATTCTCTCTCTCCCTTGAACTGGGGAGCCCAGAACTGGATGCACTATTCCAGTTGTGGCCTCACCAGTGCAGAGTAGAGGGGGAAAATGACCTCCCTCAACCTACTGGACACATTCTTCTCTATGCAGCCCAGAATTCTATTGGCCCTCTTGGCAACAAAGGCATATCGCTGGCTCATGGATAATTAACTATCTACCACAACCTCCAGATCCGTCTCTGCAGAACTGCTTTCCAGCAGATCCATCCCTAACCTATATCAATGCCTGGAATTCTTCTTCTCCAGGTGCAGGACCCTACACTTGCTCTTGTTGAACCTCATTAGGTTCTTCTCTGCCCAGCTCTCCAGCCTGTCCAGGTCACACTGGATGGTGGCACAGCCCTCTGGAGTGTCAGCTGGTATTTAAAAGTGCACAGTATGTCACATGAGAATAACAGATTTTAAAGACCCAAGATGCAGAGATCTGTGCCAATATCCTTCAAATCCTTCTTAAAGACCAGCTAAGATAGCCTAAGAATTAAGAAGACAGACTGGGAAGACTTTCATTCACCTGCTTTGTGTCAATTTGTACTGTTTCAGTCTTCCATGTTTAGGAATACCAAAACACCACTCGGGTATTATATTTAAAAAAATATTAATTAGTCAATAAATGCTCCATCATGTTCTATTTGTTAGGACCACTATGTGGCTGGTAAAAGTGAATGTGCCTTGATCACAGGGAGCATGGAAGATCACTTGTCCACGATACTGAACAAGCAGCAGGAAAATCATTTGCACATGACATTGTCCAGGGACAATCTGTGGAATCAGCCAAAGAGCGATGGGTTTGTAGAGAGGTCCAGTTGTTTCAACTTGTGGTAAGAGAAATTGCCACGCACAATTGGTCTTAAACAATTGAGACACTGCTGGTAGGACTAAGACACAGCATCACCTGTGATAAGGATGAGGAAGAGAGGCACTGCTGTAAAGTCTCAGAAAGAGCAGCACTGTTGGAGGCCAGAAAAAAAAAAAAAAAAGGAGGATATGGTGTAAATCCTTGAAAATGTCAGACTGTATAATCTGGGAAAAAAAAAAATAGGTTTTGCAGATATTCTTTGCATGATCTTTGCAAGATCATCCAAACACATTGGACAGAAGCCCAGCTCTGCACCCCAAGGCCTTGGCTGGCCACCAAGTAGCACCATGGGCAACAGGGTTGCGTTTACTGCAGAGACCAAAAGAAAGAATGAGTGAATGTGTAAGCATGTGCTTCAGCCAACAAGAACAGTGATGCTCTTCTCCCTGCAACAACCACACCTAAGACAAAATAAATGTTAAATATTAACTTACTGATACATATATACTTAAAATATAGCTGTATAACATATTTTAATTTTTCAGCTGGAGTATTTGTGCACCATGGCATGAGTAGATTTAGCTTTGTCTTTATTCTAAAACTTGTCCCTTAAACAACAAAAAAACTTAGGGGAAAGAAAGCAAGGTCAATCCAAAGCTAACAAGAGCACAACAAAAAATCCTTTGAACAGACTTTGAAGCTGAATGATATGTTAGAGCTACTTACAAGTGAGATATGCAGTGCATGCACTTGATGGCAATAATAATGCTGCTATCAACATGGAAATGCTGGGTTTAAACTTAATCTTTTCCCTGATAAACTCTCTTTCATCCAGTCCAAGGATTTATAGCCTAGACTCCTAAAAAGTATTTCAAACTTCAACTCAGTACCAAACCATGTATCTGTTTGTCCCATTTCTGTAGGCATTGGAAGAAAGTGTATTTTAAATGCAAATACCTGAAGTCCAGACACTACAAGCCGAGCAGCAGAGCTGTGAGTGTAAGGAGGTCCCTGGGGATCTACCTGTATGTATAAACCCAGTGTAGTTTGTACTGAGAGCTGGCTCAGGGCTCAGCAGCACTCATGCTAATGGAACAGTAGCTGAGGCAACAAAAGTGGGGGTGGCAGTATCCAGCGGGGTGCAGCAAAATAGGGCAAATAAATGTTATAAACAGATAACTTAGTGGTCACACAATGTCTATAGGCTTGTAAAGAAAATAAGTCTTCCTTGTGGTAAAAATGCCCAAAACAGTCCCTTAACATTTTTTTTTTTTAATAGTATGAGATCTCTTCATTTTTCCCAATGCCCTAAGACACACATTTATTTTTAAAATCATGGGCAATAAATATATTTATGTTTCCAATATTTACAGTCTTGCAAAAGTTTTGGTTAAAGAATCAATAGTTATTGTCAGCAGCCAGAGAAAGGTTGTTTTACTTTGCTGATAGAGGACAGATTCAAACCAGCTGAAATCAGAAGTGCAATTTTATTTGTACACATTCTTTTCAGCTTTTCCATTCTTTTGGCTTTTTTTCCCACACTTGCTGAAGTGATAGACTCATGTAGCCAAAGCCAGTGATTGGCATGGGGTGACATAAGTCAAAGAGGTGTGCCAGAGGTATAGCAGGAAAAATGCTAGGTCAGAGACAAATCTACTTTCCACAGATGGAAAGTCAGTCTTTGAGGGATCAGCTGAACTCATGCAATGGCCATGAACACCTTGATATATACTTTGCACAGAAGTACATACATGCAGAGAGTTTTCTTTAAAGTCCAGGAAAAGAAATGGCAGTGTTTTTCTGGTCTGCTACTTGTGACTGTCATATGAGGAGGAGGAAAATTAGTACACCACGCTTAAATAGCAAAATTCATTTTCTGATGGTCAGAGTAGAATGCACAAGTAATCACTTGGGTTTTGTGGTTGATTTGCCAGTAATAACATTCAGGTGGCAACATACAGCTTTATAACACAATAAACTTTATTTCATATAGTCTCTTTTATTAAAAACTGCCTCCCAAGTTGCTTTGCTAAATAATAGACTAGTTTCAGTTAAACAATAAATACAGTAGCAGGAGAGGAGAGCAGTCCAGAGCTGTGAGCAAGAAAAATGGTGTTGCAGTGCAGTTTGAGCACTAAGGGTGACTTTAACCCTCCAGATCTGTCTCCTGTCAGTACACTACCAAGCAATTAGGATATGTTCACTGCAATAAAAAGAGTCTTCTAAAGAGAATTTTGTTTTCTGCAACGTTTAACTTGCTTTGCTTCAAAACAACAGCTGTCATGTCACTGTTCATGTAACTTGGTGCAGGACAGTCCTAGAGCATGAAGGAGGGATTTGGACCCCGCAGCTGTGAACACCAAACCCTAGACTTCACGTCACCCAGTCATAATTCAGCAGTAGCAGAGCAAGAGGGGAATAACCAGTACTCTCCTTTTATATCACTGCCTGGTAGGCTAAGCACTTGACCAAGATGCTGGATATTTTATCTCCAGGGTGAAAGTCTCAGAGTCATATCTCCCTAGTTCTTCCAGTCAGATGTAGAAATACTGAGCGTTATCCTACATTAATGCTTATGGAGACATCTTCCCTGAAGTAAAGACAGCAGCAGTAATGTCACTTCCCTTAAAAAAGCCCCCCAAAGTATAAAGTATTAATTTATGCAAATATAAATACTAAAAAATAAAAAAATCTCATGGAGCAGTTATGGACAGGTCAACAGATGCATCCAGCCCTGTATAAACCAAAGAGACTTTCACTGTTACCCTCAAATTTGTCATTATTCAATACCTGTAGATATATGTGTAAAATTTTCAAGCTGCCTTTTTAAATTAAGGCAGACTCCCTGCTGCACCCAGTGCCAGTGATCTCAGTACTAATTATTGTTATCCTAAGACAGAAAGAGTAACATTCCCCCCTGCTTCTGCTCACGAGAATCCACACCTACACAAGAAGACAGTCATTGCCATTAAGAGCTCACCAACAAGGTAGCAAAAGAGAAATGAAGGCAGTGAACAGGTGGGACCAAGAAGTGCAACAAAAAGAAGAGGTCCTCTTTTGACCAGTGCCATGTTCTAAAAAAAGAGCCTTAGAGAGACAACTTTTGTTCCAACTTCCAGATGATTTTTTGCCCCTCTTCCTTGTTGGGATAATGGACATCTTCTTCCTTATTGGACTGTGCTTTCTTTTGACCGTGTTTTGCCATGCTTTTAGTCACACACATGCTTAGAGGTGTTTTCAGAAGAGACCTGGCACCAAGGATTGCCTTTTAAAAGGTAACCTTCTCAAGTATAATATGCAGCATGTGAAAAAAATTATTTAATGTCACATCTTTCACAAAATAATATGTTTTGAATTAGACTAGAAAAATACCAGCAATATCTCCATTCAAGCCCATTCTTTCTGGAGGGTTATAACTCTGTGTGGGTTTTTTGTTGGTTTTTTTTTTTTTTCAGGGGGGGGAGCCAAGAAAAAATTTAATAGAGCATAGTTTATTTTTGTTTCAAGTGTGTAGTCAAGCAGGAAGCCATAATAAGCACTTAAGCACTTCTCATTCCAATTCCCCTTATAGGAATACCCTAGACACTCCCCAAAACAACAAATTAAGAACAAACCAGGCAAACACTATACGTGATCAACAGGGCACCGTTTCTCCATATTTAAGCATCAAAAGATTCTTTACAGCAAGGCTTAACATTTGAAACTGTTTATAAGGATTCCTCAGTTTTTCCTTTTTATTAAAAAATTATATACCTTAATGCATGCATTGCAACTATTAAGGAGAGTAAATCAAGCATTTGCCCAAAAATTCACAAAAGCAAGGCTTCAAACTGTGAAGTCCTTGGACACACACTCCTGACATCCCTGCTAAGACTAGCCTGCATTTTCTGATACCAACCCCAGCAAAACAAGAATTTACAGTAGGAATAAATGACAAACATTGGAGGATGGATTGATAGCGGCATGGCACTTTGAAGCCTAAATCCAGGAGTGAGAATGAAGAGCAGTTAAATGCTGAGTATCCTGGAAGTCACTAAACGCAATTCTTTCCCAGTTCTCTTCAAAAGTGAGTTTAAAAGTTGAAGCGGAGAATTAGCTTCAGGCTGGAGGTCTGTATTTAGACCTAGCAAGAAATCATTGAAAAGAAAGAATGGCAACCCCGAGACACAAATGAAATGAGCTGCCAAGCAGATTTTTCACAGTCATGATAATTATTTTTGAAATCTCACAGCTTGCTTTTCTCCAAGTAGAAAGCAATTCTCCTCACTATTCTCTTTCATGACAACTTGGGCATCAGCTCTCTCAAAACTGATTTTCATTTGCAGTGGTATTGTTAATTATTATAATGAGATACGCAAGAATTTAAGGCTTTAAAAAAAAAAAAACAGATATGGTGCCTCATTGTCTACTTAATTAGAACACAATAAAGTGTAGAATTTATCCTTTTTAATGTTTTGCAGGCAATTTTCACACATGTGGTAAGTCTGTTAGAAATTTCATGCATAGTTAGGTTTAAAGCTTCCCTGATGTTTGTCAGATACAGTTGAAGCAGTGATTTTGTGTTGTAGATACAATTAGGTGGCATATTGCCATGAGTTTCCCTTTTTCTCCCTTCTTTTTGCAACTCAGATGTCAAAGCAAATTATTGACCAGCTGTAAGATGTGAGGGAACCAGTTATAAGGGGA
>VZRU01005779.1:664414-714950 GCA_013398155.1 Pedionomus torquatus
GGTGGGGAACCAGTGAAAAGGAAAAAAAAAAAAAAAAAAAAAAAAAAAAAAAGGATAAGGCTAATTTATCATTAGTTTTTTATTGACATTTTCAAGTTTCTGAAACATATTCTCATCTAGGTGGACTGAATCCCCCACTGTGCTCCCATTGCTCTCTTGTCCTAAGGCAGCTTGTCATTGAAATGTTCTCACCTGGGAAATAATTGCTTGTTTCAGTCAGGATCTTGGTGACTGTGTCCTCCTCACAAGAACTATCCCCCCAGCTGTTCTTTTTTGATTTTTCTGACAACAGAAATGCCAAGAACTGAAAGAAGGAGAAATATGTCTGCACAGTGTTTGAGAGCTGGCCCACTGCCCATGCTAAACCAAGAGCTGAAGTCTGCACAGGAGCTGCCAGCACTGCCTGAACACAACAGAAGAGCACCCCACAAGGACAGCAGACCATGAGATCCCACCACCCCAATCAGCTGCCTGTAGGCTGCTTGCCCAAAAACTGAATAGGCAAACATTTTGGGCAAGCCAATGGGCACCTTATGCTAGCAAATGCTCCAGCAGCTGCTTGCCAAAAATCATGTAGACCTGGTTAGAGAAACTGAATCTCCCATCTCTGCGTAGCTGTTCTAAATCAAAGGCAAGATGAAGTGGTAGGGTACTTGGGAAATGTTCTGCTGTTGTTTCCGCTCTTAGGACTCAGATGAGAGAAGGGGTGGGCTCATCTGAACTTGCTGTGTCAGTTCTGTTCACCCCTGATGGTGAGGAACATGACTCATTTCATCCTTAGAAAGACATTTAAAGCAGGACAGATGAACCACATTTTCAAGCATCTTTTAAGGTGCTCAGGAAGTCTGCTATCTAGCAGAAAATATACATAATAACGTAAGTCTCTTAAACTATGAAAGATAAATCCCAGTCCAGAGTCCAGAGATAGTGATCTAGCCCTTTCCTGTACACACCCCACAAATGTTTTGGAAAATATATGTTCATCAGTACCTCCCATAATGTCAGAATCAAAATGGAAGTGAAAAGTAATTTACCTTTACTTTCAATTCAAACCACTTTGCTGTGCTGTATAAAGCTTTGGTTCTTTCATGCAGTAGCTGAGTTCCTCCGGTGGTATCATCAGTGTAATTCTTTAAACTACCCATTCAAAGGGGCAATTTTGCGTTTGTTTTACTATCTAAATATTAAAATATAAATGCTTATTAATAACAAAATAATATTTTATATCATATTATTAATCCTTTATTAAGGTAATTACATAATAATGTTACAATATAATGTTAAATGATAACATTTGCTTCAGTAATATATACATTTCTGAGTCTCAGCTCAGAGTACAACTCCTTCAATTCTGGTTGCACCTCAGTTCCGGTACTGATATTTTTAAGATTTCAGCAGTGTTAAACCAAGTCCCCACAATCTTGAGACTTGTCTAAGAAGCAAAAGTGGCAGTTCTTTTTTTCTGCTTTTGAGCATATTGACTCAAACTCAAACTCTTTCGAGTTGCAAACCAACGCCTACTTGCCCCCTTTCTTTGCAGTACCCATTCTTTGGTGTGATTGCACCAACCAAATATCATGCCCATTTTGCAAGGCAAAGGGCAGTGGTGAATAAATCCCCCCACCTGAAAAATTCTTACCACAAATTCATGTGATGTTTAAGCAACTACAGTATGACACCACCACCACCACTCTGAGCCGCAGCTGTTATTTTCTGTGCTGAACACGAATAGACTAATGATTTTCCTCCTTCAATTTTTTTCATACCTCTGCGACTTGCCAGTGAATCCGGTAACATTTCTAACATTACAGCCGCCTTGCTTTCAGTCTCCTGCTGAACAGCATGTCAGTAGGTGGCAGCCCATGGCTCATTAAGGCTGTTCTGCAGTGCTAAATTCATAGCAGAGTCTGGATTTACAGCCTTTGCAGTGGACAATTTATTAATTTAATGCTTTTTTCCACCGTCTGTTATACTGGGAATGTTGGAGACTAGAAGTAATGTGTCTAAATCCAAATTTTACTGCAAATTGCTCGACTCTGTGTACTCTAAACTGTGGCCCACAGTCAGACATTACTATTCACCGTGTACAACATGTACTGAAAGATGGGCTGGATGTGTATGATCATGTGTTACTGTAGTATCTACCACAGGGAAATGAGAATAGCAGTCCAGGATATAGCCCTCAGTAATTTCTTAACAAAACACCAAAGAAGTTAAAATAAAAGGTGAAATTTCTTTGAGAACATTTAATTCCAAGAGAGGGCCTTGCAGAAGCATGTCCAAAATTCTGCATAATGCAACCAAAATCCCAACGGTAAGAAACAAGCCCTGCTAATTGCCTACCCTCAGTGCCATAAGAACAAGCAGCACCACGAGCAATCAGAGAAAATGCCTCCTTTGCCCATGCAAGATAAGCAGAGCAGGGAAGTGAGCTTCTACCACAGCAATGGTATACATGACATAAGCAGATCAATGATTGCATGTACATGCCCGTCTGCACCTTCTTTCTGGGTCTTTGTCACACTTGCTGCCACATGACCAAACCTCTTCAAGCCGAGGGGGAGGAATGATGTGTCTTCACTGGTGGGTAGCTCAGACCTGACAAACTGTTCATCTGGGGGTAAGGTGTTCTTTTTTAATTTATAATGTTAAAAATAGGAATGTGCAAAGTGCTGCAGAGGAAGGCCACATCTCCAAGCTCCTGTTAGAAACAAATTCCAGCAGAGCAAGATCCAAATGCTACAGAGCATTTGCTGGCTAGGAAAAAGTCCAAACCCTCAGGACAGCCCCAGCAGGCTGGAAGAAGGAGTAGAACAGGGAGGTTGGCAGTCTGGCCCAGCATATCTGGCCCAGCAGAAAAGGACTCATGCTTGGAAAGCAGAGGCGTTTTCTCCTTCCCATGCCTGGTACAGAGCTGCTCTAATAGACACTGAGGACAATCCTTCCACCTCTGCGTGAGCATTAAGCGTGGAAACAGGTTCACTCTCAGAATCATTGAATCAAGGAATAGTTTGGGTTGGAAGGGACATTAAAGACTGTTTTGTTCCAACCCCCTTGCCATGGGCTGGGACACCTCCCACTAGACCAGGTTGCTCAAAGCCCCTTCAAGCTCAGAGTAGAGACAGCATACTCTCAGGAAGTTTAGAGGAATAAAAGCAAACAACTAAACAGGTTACACAGAACTGAGCCTACTAAAGGAGAAGAGAAAACAAAAGACGGTACTGTTCCTCCAAAAGAAACCTTCCATGAAGGAGCCAAGAAAGGACTTGGTGAAACCATTGGCATGGATTGACACACCCATTAGCACTACAACCTCCCTCTCTTATGTTTCATGACCCACAAGCTTTGTACTGAATCTGGCTTACAAGTATACACAAACATGACTTGCTTTAATCTGCTCATCCCCAGGTAAAGGTTGGGTAGAATTTAGAGCTACCATTTCATTAGGATTGGTATTGACAGATCAGGGAGACCATGAGCAAGTTGAAACCATAGACACAGAGGATTTTGGTTATTGTTCTCAGACCTGTTGCTGTGGTAGACACAGGTCTATGTGAAACGGGAGGTGTCATACAACCTTATGGACAGTGAGATGCATTATAGGCTCCTCAGAAAGGTCTAGGAGGGGAAGTCAGCTTATGCCACAGCTGTCAGATAACCCTGCCAAACATAGGGTAACAGGTCAAACAGCAGTCCTGGAAATACGAAGGGAGGAACCAATAAACAGACTGAAAATACTGGAGTGTTTGACTGATATGAAAACAGGGGCAGGAGCGCAGAGGCTTGCCCAACATCAATCAGGCAGTTACAGATAACTAGTGAAGTTGAGCTCCAGGTATGTCACCCTGTGTTTGGTCCCGCTTTTCCTGGAGATGCTGATGTGATGTTAAGGATAGACTGATGGATAATGTCTTTCAGATACCAAGTCTCCTGTTTAAAGCATGGCTGGTTTTTATAGAGTTATCAGCCACATTTTCACATCAGGAGTTAGAGGGCTGATTTTCCAAATTACTCTGAAGGTCAGGGTCAAATGTTAACTTTTTTTAAAAATTTCCCTTTGAGAAGATGTCCTACTGTGAAAAACTTGCTGCAGATCCCTTGGAAACTACCTTCTCTTCCTCTGAAATCCTTCTCCCTGTCTGATATTCAAACTGCATTGTAGAAAAAGGATGTAAACACAAAACCTTTTGAACACAACTGAGTTGGCTGATGTGTTAAGTAGTTGATTTCCATTTTCTCTCTGAGAAGGAACGAAGGAGGTTTCCCAGTAGCAAGCAGGGCCACACTGTTTGGGTCTCTCCCTTCTGCACATGAACACACATAGTCCCTCATCTGGGGATCATCGCCACACCTGGAGGCTTTCTTGTTCCCTTCTTCTCCACATCTGTCTGGGAAATCTAGGTGCAGCATCTAAACTCCACCCGCCCTCTGCATCCAGCCCAGACTTCTTTTCCTGGCAGCCTTCGCCAGGCTTCTCTGAGTAAACCTGTTGCTACTGCTCTCTGCTCGTCTCTGATGTGACTCAAACCAAGGCTCTCACACTTAACTTTCAAAGACACAAACTCAGAAG
Organism: Pedionomus torquatus; assembly: GCA_013398155.1. Lineage (NCBI taxonomy): Eukaryota > Metazoa > Chordata > Aves > Charadriiformes > Pedionomidae > Pedionomus > Pedionomus torquatus. The sequence goes on from VZRU01005779.1 coordinate 668,985, forward strand.
GCTAGTAAATCAGACCAAATTTCAAAGTCAGCATTTTAAACCTCTCCAGTTTCTGCCAGCTGAAAGCAGCAAAGCACACACCTTGACCCTCACACAGTGTCCTTTGTACCGGCCTCTCCCTTTTGTCTATAATCCTGTCAAGACAAGCCTTGTGAGAGGCAAGGATTTAGTAACCCTTTGTGTTGGAGGGTCTGTACATCTTGGAGTACCATTGCCCAGCAATGACACTAGCCATGAGCATATTTACCTATTTTCCTGGTTTCCCCAGACATTTTCACGGGCACTTTTGCACTGTCTCCCTTTTGTGCCTGGGACACATGCAATGAACTGTTCTGGAATAGCATTTCTCAATGCTCCTTCAAACTCCGGCTCAGGACTTCATTCTAATGATGTATTGATTGCATTTGCGTACATAGTGAAGTCAAATATGTCAATATTAACGTCCTAACAGCTCCTTGGACAAGTGAAAGTTGCTGTGTGTGTCCACGAAGACACCAAACAACTGTAGCAGATGATATCAGCCTTAAAAATATGTGGCCTAAGTGGCAATACTCCTAAGGGAGGGGTTGATGGGACAATCATGAATGCCTTATTGACATCTATATTGAGGATCTCTAACAGGGAACAATGATGCTTTTTGCACATTCCCTTACCAAGGAAAAGGAAGCAACACATGAACTAAAATGGAAACATCAAAAACTCAAGCTGTTTCCAAATTTGTTGCCTCTCTATTGATATACAGACATAGAAGCAGGATCTGCAGTACAGTAACAGACGTATTACATACCTACCCCACATACCTTGCAGGGCTGCTATTCTTTGCATGAGCATGTTACAGGTGTGACATGCTGACTGCATGCAGTGTAAGTGTATAAGCAGATAGATGAATCTATAGGCTTCCACTCTATCAATTGGTCATCTTTGGTCTTAATCCGCAATACACTTGTCTTCCAAGCCTATCAGCCACCCTTTGCGTTATCAGTGTCCAGACACGTGCATGAGGATTATTGCATAAACTATCAGATGTAAATACACACAATAAGCAATTGACACTTAAGCATGCATGAATTTTCTATTGAACTGGCACATTACCAGCTCCCTCAGAGAAAGAGATGAGAGCAACCACAGCTTGTTTGTGCAACGTACCATATTTGTAACCTTTACTGCCACTTGGTTTCCAGCCTGCCTTGCTTACACAAGCCTCTTCCCGGTGAAACTGGGGAGATTATGCCTAGCCAAGCTCTCTTCTGCCTAGTTCAAAGGAGGCAGAGAGGGCTGATCCTTTCAAAGTTAAACTGTAAAAGGAATGCAAACCTTGTACCTTAGGTAGGATGAACCTCCACCTCAGTGCTTTTAGGTAGATGTGGGTCTACCAAATCTGAATCTCAGTCCCTCTGCTTTTCCCCTTACTTGTGCTTTTCATATTGTATCTGTCTTTAGCTAAAGGTTTTTCTGGAGCAAGATCTATGTCTTCCCATGAAAGACCTCCAAGGAGCAGCTGTTAGAGCTGGGAAACTTCATAAGCACCCAGGTAAAAAAAAAAATTATCTGCTTCTGCATCTTTTAAAAAGTTTTTACATTCTCAAGTCTCATTTGAAATCAGGGACATAGTTATTGCTGATGCACGAGCACATGCTAAAGTGCTTTGCTGCATCACCTTTGCAGCCTTCCACGGTGTCACTGCTATACATGCAGCAGGTAACAAGTTTATGTCAAGGCAGTTCAGTGACAGAGCAGCTGTAGCTAGTTACCCTGCTTGCATATGCATCGGTGACCAGGAGTAAGGAGAGCTGCTCTCGGGTCCTGCCCCAAGAGCCCAGGTGCAGCAGGACTTGCTGTGGCTGAGCACATGATCTGCCTGCAGGAAGGCAGAGGTTGCACTTCACTGTCTGGAGAGTGCAGAGAAGAACGTAGGTGAAGTTTCAAGAAATCGCAAAGTCTGGTAAGCTACGTTTCCTATATCTTTGTGGTTTAGATCTCCCAAAGAGGTGGCCGGCTAAGACATGCTGAGGCTTCAGATAATAGTCACATGCAGCTAGAAATACTTCTTGACAAGAAAATCTCTTCCCTGTGCAAAGGTGAGAGGATGGGTACTAGCCTACTGCCTGCTCCCTCACACCAAGCACTTGAAACCTTCATGTGGAGAAGGAGCCTGTGGGAAGCGGATTCCTACAGTATTTGCTCAAAGTAAATCCCAAACATGCACAATTTTAAACACATGTGCCAAAATATCTCACATTTTACAATAGGATTTTATTGGTTTTATCCCGTATTTTTCAAACCGTAGACACAGAAAAGTCTGAGAACGCTGAATCTTCAAACCTTTTCCTAGTCAGTTCTCAAGTAATGGGTCTCTTTCTTTTCTTGTAGAGCTACAGTGACCTCCAGTGGCCAAAGTGAGCCTTTCACGCTTCTAAACATTTTCGGAAACGTAAAACTATCCCTGATGATTATCTATGTGTGACAGGTGAGTCTGGAAACGGAGACAGAAATTGAATCCTTCTAATTCTGGATCAAAACTGAAGACTACCTATGTTATCTCAAATTAAGTCACAAGACAGAAGTTTCCAGAATTCATTATCTAGCCATTTCTTTACCTGACAGGCCTTTAATTAAACAAGGCTTGTTTATTTATCTATAAAACCTTTCAGCAGCATCTTTGAATTTCCAGTTTAGTGGGATAAATTTCATGTCTCCTCATCAAAGATGGAAAACATCACAAGTTATTAAAAGAGTCAAACATTACAATTTATAGAAAAGCAAAATTCATGACAGAAGAATGAACAGCTAATGTGTGGCAGAAGAAGAATGCAGAAATGTGTACACTGAGCACCTAAATACTTTCTGATACTACAGTTGAACAATGTGCTCCAGGTTCTGATGAGTGCAACAGCTTTGTACAGGTGATAATTCTTTCCCATGATAGACTGATGAACTTTTGCTGGAGAAGGGATGTAATGGTGCAGCCCCTTATGTACCTGATAGTGTGGTAAATCCTATTCTGTTAACAGCCCCTGCCATGTAATGCCGTGTAGTGCACGCACATTGCCAAGCCAGCAAGCTCAACCACTTCAGACTTGGCTCGAGATAGGAGCTATCATCTTTCCCAGCATTAATATTTGTAGGAGGCACCCTTCATGATGGCTTCCATGCTTCTAAAATGCTATCATTAGGCTAGTAGTTTTCAAGGACGTATACTGATAAAGTCAGTAATCTGATTGTTGACAGGCATTAATGAATAAAGTGTGGTTTTAAGACAAGATCAAGTCATAGAAAAGCAACTCTTATTGGTCCTTTTGCATATGCTATTGAGTTTATGTACATTAGTCACGCAATATCTGTAGGGAAATACACAGGCTCTCACTTCCCTCCACAGAAGCCCCTGCAGCCATGAAAGCATTGTTCCATGTCCCTCCGTCTCAACACCAAATTCTCAGGAAATCCTTCTAGGCCTGGATAGGACAAGTATCAGAGCACCTACAGAGATTACGTCTTTCAAAGGGGTAGATACTACTTCTTTCTTCTTCAAGAGCTTGCCTACAGCATCATTCACTGTGCAGGTGGCTCCCAGCAGCCAATAACCCTGAGAGATGAGAAGTCTTCTGGTTGAATAAAGGACTGGAGGACAAATGCAACAGAAGCAGCATCAAATTGAGATGCTTCATCACAAAGCTCCAAGTAGCAGCCCATAAACACTCAAAAGGGAAGCGTAAAGTTGCTTAAACAGTAACAGAGTACACTTCTAATTCTCCTAGTTGGTTTTCCGAGGATCTTGTCACACCTTTGCATCAAAATGGCAAGTCCTCTAGATCTTTCGCCTGTAGACAAGTACATCTAGGGTCTTCTGGAACAGTTTTCTTCTCTCTTTACTAAAAGCCTACCTTACATCTAATGCTTGTAAGATGTTATCACGGTCTTTCTGTTCATCATTTAGCCCAGTCGCTACCGTGCTTTTGGCTTTGGGAAAATGTACTGGTGACAGACGATCTGTTTGTTGCATTGATCCCCGGTACGGACAGATCCCTCATCATTGGGAGGGAAGGCTCAGATCACGATGGCACTGTGCCTCTCTATTGACAGAAGATGGCCCTGAATATGCAAAAGAAAGATGGCACAATTCCAGTTTCTTACTTCCCAGAGCTTCAGCACTTTTCTATGGGGATAACATTTCACAGGAGAGCACAGGCTGCTAGACTATTGGAAGGAACTTTCTGGCTGAAGGAAGATACACCTGCCACTGTCAACCTGGATGGCAAGGAACAGCAGAAGGGTGACATGAACTCCATCCAAATACTGAGACAAGATCAAGTGAGACTTCTTGCACACCAAAGGAAGTATTGCCCTCCTGTTGCAGAAAGCCTTCGTAAGAAAATTCCTATAAAAAGAGACTGAAGAATGGGGTTTGGGATTCAGCAGAAACACAAATAGCATTGTGAGACCTTGGCTACTACACCAAATGTAGCATTTCTCTGTGATAATTAGTTCTCAGGCCTAAGAATAAAAGTGTGTCACAGAAGATTAGACTGCCAGCGGAAGGGAGGGGAGGGATGAGGAGAGGAGAGGAGAGGGGAGGGATGAGGAGGGGAGGGGAGGGGAGAGGAGGGGACTAAGGACTAAGATAAATCTAACAAATTTAAACAAAAAAAAAAGTTGAATTTAGGTTCTTCTAATTTACATGCTTGCCTTAGGCATTATTAGAAATATTAGGTACTTACCTGAAGGTGAAAGGACAAATCCAGTCCCTTCAGTATTATTATCAAGACTCCTTAGACAAGTTGAGATACCTCCAGAGATCTGCTAATTCTTCAAATGCACTTAAGATCAGTGCCTCCATCTCTCTATTTATATTGCACAAAACTTGAAACACCTTGGCAACAATCTAGTGTGCTTAAATTATGCATCTCCTTCTCCCACTGAAAGCAATGGAAGATGTCTCTTGATCCAGACTGGGAAGTGGTGGTACACAATTTCATGTAGTTGTCCAGTGGTTACAGCACTTACTTGAGAAGATAGGAAGAGAGACAAAAATATGGGGGACCAAATAGATTTACAGGGAAAGGGTAGAAACAAACAATTTCTGTTTGGTGTTGATGTGAGAGCAACAATGGTCTGACAAAAGAGATCTTAGTTCTCCCTGACTAGATCTTACTAAATTGCAGCTACACACCAGACGGCCTCTAATCTTTGCCTATAGATAGTCATGAGATTACAAGTGGGGATCCTTATACACTTATTAAAAAGCAGCTTTCTCTTCCCAGGCTGTCAGACAATTTTTCTTGTATAAACTTTCTCCTGCCTCTATTATTGAGCTGCTTATGGATACTATATGGACTACCTACTAGGAGTTTACTGAAAAAGAGGCACTGGACTGAAAACTATTGAATAAAGCTGGGCTATTTTACATAGCTCAGCAATAATTTCCATACGATTTCTTATCTCTGCAACCTTCTGTACAGCTTGTTGAACAGATTTCTTCCCATTGCATTTTCCTAATTAGAATTAGCTGGGACCCTTCTGACAAAGCTGGATTATAGCACAAAGCACCGGGTTTGCAGAACATACTCATTTCTGTGAATACATTTTGACTGCAATTATTTATTTGCCTGTAATACTGCTAGGAAAACAAGACTGCAAAAGTTGAAGTTACTCTGCCCACGATGTAGTCTGAGCCAAAACATCTCAGGCACTTGTTCTAGAGCATTGGGTACCACCCATCTTGAGAGACAGGACACTAGCAGGGCTCCTCCGACATTCACTCTCACTACCCAAATACCAGAAGACTCTCTGAAATGGTGAAGTTCTTAATTTTAATCAGACTGAAACACTCCCCAAAAGCTTCCTTTCTTTGATGAGGGACTTTCAGTCTGAAAAGAGGCAGACTGTGCTTATGGAATACACTTCAAAATATTTTAACATTCAACTCTATCAGGCAGAAATGGAAGAGAAATTATTCTTTCTGCTTTTAGTCTCTGATTCTCTACATCAGACCTGCCATCTTTCACTCTTTGTCTTCCCATTGTAAGTCAACACAACACTGTCCAAGATTCAATAAACTGGAATGAAGTCACATCTTTCTTACCTTTCATGTAATCATGACAGCAGAGATTTCCAGGGTTTCACTGACATGGCATCAGAACCAATTTTCATGATTGTTCAAGCCACTTGGGGAAGAAATAGAAGTAGAAGAAATCACGGGAAATTGTGTGTTCCAAACAAATATGGTCTCTACCATGAAGAAATCCATTCAGTTACCCTAAGTGCCCATACACTTCCACCAGTTAATACAGGAGTGTTAATACTACTATAAGCTGATTGACTCCTGGCAGGAACACAGCCAATATCTAATATCTAATGACTATTTCATTCTGCTGCCGAGGCTGAGCACCTCCAAGTGCAGCAGTCATTGTTGCACACATGGGTGTAATAATCACAGGCATCATGAGGGCAATAACATTTTCTGTTTTCATGAACTTCTTTCAAGCCTGAATGGAATGTGAGTAGTCAATAAAACAGAGGACAGGTGGCTTATAGCTAATCTGTAATAATACTAACAATCTGATAATATATAATCCAGGCAATTCAATAATGCAATAAACTGATACTAGAGATTAATTACCTTTAGCAATCGATTAATAACAATCTGTAGAAAACCCATGTTATTATGGACCTCCCAGAACATGAGCGCTCAGGATTTCAGTGCATTCAGACTTTATGTCTGGATAGTTCCTAAGAGTCTGCAGCATCTCTTAAGTAATCCTGATTTACTTGTCTCTCAATTTCCAACTACCATTCTTCCTCAGAGATAGTAATAAAGTCACACTGGCGTATTTTAGAGCCTTGTCTTTCAGATAAACAGCACAACTGCAGTGCTCTGGTCCACAGATCTTTGAGAAGGACAGAAAGAGAGGACAAAGATGGAGGGGTGTGTGCACTCTATGTGAGGTATGAGTTCCAATGCATGGCACCCTGTTATCTATGAGCCAATGGGCTAGACAAAAGCATATGGGGAGGATCACAGGGGAGATCAACAGAGACATTTGCTACAGACCATTTGGTAGAGACAAGGTACTGGACAAAGTCCTCTTTAAACAGTCTGAAGAAACATCAGGATTATGGTTGCTGGTTCTCGTGAAACCAACACTGATGCACGTTGGAAAGGCAACTTGCAACACTGTGAGCAATTTAGGAAGTTTCCGGAGTGCTTTGGCATCAAATTTTTTGATGCAGGTACTGGACTGGCCAGATATGAAGAGTGCTCTGCTGAATCTGATACTTGTATATAATGATCAGGGAGGGATATGATAGCCTGTTGCTGCCTTGTCCACAGTGATGCTGAGATGGTGGTTGAAGATTCTCAGAGAAGTGAAGAAGGCAAGGAGCAGAATAAAGACATTAGGTTTCAGGAGAGGAGACTTCAGACAGCTCAAGGAACCAGTAGATTGGATTACAGTATGGACTGCCTTGACAAGCAAAGGGGCCAAGAGGTTGACTGATCTTCAAGAACAACCTTGTCAAAGGAGGTTGCTCTATGTCATCATGTTGAAACTTGAGCATGTTCTGCTGGAAGCTACTATGAAACAGAGATACATCCCAATTGATCTCAAATGGGAAAAAAAAAAGGAAGTACCCTGAAGGTGGAAGCAGGGATGGACTACACACGCAGAATACAGAGCCATTGCTCAGACATGCAGCAGTGGAGTTAGGAAATCCAAGGCTCAACACTCAACTGCATTATATGTAAAAAGTTTTATAGATATATCAAGGAACAGGGAATTGAACAACACAAGACATGAGGAAGCCTGAGCTAATCCTTTCCATCTTTGCCTTGGTCCTTACTGGCAAAGTCAGTTCTCAGGATTTCCATGTTTTATAGTGACAAAGTTGGGTGAAAGAGGTACTAGTATGGTAGACCAATCACGTAGGGGATCACTTAAGTAAACTAATTATACAGAAGTCCATGACAGTGGGCAGAATGACAAGGTTGCTGACTAATATCACTGTAAAATTTTTGTCTATCCTCTGAAAGGTGGGAGTCAGAAACAGCTCCCAACAGCTACAAAAATGCAAATACTAGCCCACTAGAGAGAGGCTCAAGATGACTACAGTCCAGTCTACTTCACACAGTTTTCCTGGGGGATGAGATAACAAACCCTCCAGGAAGACAACTCCAAGCAAATATGTTTGCAGACAGCCAATACAAATTTGATAAGGATCTGAACAACCTGTTTACTGACTGTAGCTGATCCTGTGGATAAGGACGACACAGTGGATAAAATTTGCTTTTTTCTTTGATAAAGTTTATCAAAGAAAAAGTTTTTTTTTTTCCTATAGAGGTTTTGTAGCTCAATTGTAGAGATGCAAACTGGATGAATGGACTACAAGGTGGTTAGAACAAGGAGTGGGTCATTAGACTCCAAAGAAAGTGAGCAAAAATTGAAAGCCCAGCTAGCAGTCTGCAGGAGTGATGCAAACAAAGTCAGGACAGTCAGGATAACATTAAGTGCTTCCATCAGTGGTCAGTGGATAATGAAATGCTGTTAAGGCACCAAAATGGGGTAAGGGCAGAGCTGCTGCTCAGAGAGACTTTGACAGGCTAAAGTAATAGGCCAACAAAATCCACGTGAAGTCCAATAGATTAACACCATGCATCAGCACAGACCATGAGTTGACTGCCTAGGGAGCACCTCTGTAGAAGAGGATTTGGAGGTCCTGATGGAACAGGAACAGACAGTGGTGTGGCCTTGCAGTTGCTGAAAGCTAATTATATTGGCAAGAGTGTAAGCAAATTCAAATTGATTATTACCACAAATTGATTAATGCCACATATCATCTTGATGTCCACTTGCAATACTGTGTCTGGTTGTAGAACCACTAGTAAAAGATAACAAACTATAGACAATCCATAGGAGGAGGACTAAAATAGTTAAGGGGCTGGAGGAAGCAGAGGCTAAGGGTACTGGATTTGTTCAGCCTGAAAGGAAGATTAGGCATGGATCTAACAGCTATCTTCTACTACTTCACAAGAGAGTTATAGAGAAAGCAAAGCCAGAGATGTACTGCAAAACGACAAGAGACAGATGCCCAGTTGCAAAAGAAAGCCCAGATGGATACATGGAAAAAAAAAAAATTAAGTTAACAGGCTGCTCAGAATTATTGTGAAATCTCCTTCCTTGGAGATTTTCATATACCAACTGGAGTACATGAGCAACCTTCTCAGACTTTGAATCTGGTCCATATTTGAACAGGAGGTGATACTAGGTAGCCTTCAGAAGTGTTTTTAATCCAGAGTGATCTCAAAATTCCAGCATGGTCTGTGTATGGTGTGGTTGGTTGGCATAACTATGTGAAAGGGAAATCTGATATTTTATTCTTGCATATTGCAAAACCTCTTACAGGTTTTATAATATATTTACAGAGTAGCATAATAAAGTATATTTTTAAGTAATAATTACATTAATTAAAATTATTCCTTTATGTGAGGAAATTCTAACAAGTTAGAGCACAGGAAATGTTATATTCACTGGGAAAGAACTTTTGTACTACACTCTCCACTGTGACTGAATGTCTCACTTGACATTTAGCTCAGTTCTCTCTTTGCTTTACACCTGTGTAACAACATTTCCCTGACGTCACATAGCTATTATAAGAATTAACATATCAATTTCTCAAACACATCCATGAAGCAATGACATTGTGACAACATCTGTCTTTCTTTCTCACTGTGCTTATTTGAGATCACCTCAAGGTTACCAGTGCAGCAAAATCCTGTACCTTTCAGATCTCCAGAGTTCAAAGGGTGCTAGCTGAATCTGGGTTTTCTAAATCCATTCAGGTTTCAGAATCCTCTGTCATTTCATAAATGCAGTTTTGCACTTCAGATAATCATGTTGCATGTACTGACATACTCCAAAGATCTTTAACATCAATCACTATTAAGGAGGGCAAACCCTGACTAGTGTTTGTACGGTAGCTAATATAAGTTGTTCATCATTCAACTGCCATTTGTGCTATGGGTAGTTATTTGAGTACTTTTTTTGACAGTTGTGTTTCTTAGACTGGGCCTCCATTACTCCTCCTAAATGAAAACAGGGTTTACACAGTACAGCAGTACTGTCAATTGAATGTTTTTTCTAAACGTTCAGTAGCTACAGCCTTTTCTTACAGTTGTTACAGGAGGCAAATGCCCAAAACAGTAGGTTTAATAATGCGAATCCAACCCAATCACTCAGAGCTGCAACATCACAATTCAACAAGATGAAGCCTAAAACTCAGTATGACCACTCAGAAATCATGCAATGTTGAAAGTGTTTGTTACTTCAGTGTTGAGAAGGAAAAGGCAATGATTTGTAAAAACCTTAATGGAGATGTTATGTAATAAGCAGCAAAGTTAATCTTTGTAAAGATTTTATATATCCTCTATTCAAAAAGAACTTTCCCTGAAAACATTAGCATTTGCAAGGCACATTGTTTGTGAAAAATCTAACAAATACTGTCAAGTTGCTGAAATACATTGTTGCTCAATAAACTATTCTCGGGTTAGCATATGGCAAACCCAATGAATTAATTGAACCCACACCATATATCCTAATTTATCTCTTCAGTTATTATCATTATTATAACTTCAAGCCACTGCAAAAGCCTGTCAGTAAGGCAGTCTATCTAGAATTTCTTATAGGTGGAGCTCTTTCACCCACAAATTTAACTGTCCTGTTATTTGCTCCACCTTGCACAAACTACAGGCACAAATGCTGTGTGTATTAGCGACATAATGCACTGAATGACAACTTGATTCATTATTAGAAATATTAGAACAAAGAATAAGTGAATATTAAAATTATGACTGACTTTAGAAGTCAGTAATACTTGATGTTCACGTGAGAATCAAAGGGCAGAAATAAACTCCATAGGAAAATGCCACATACCACCTCCACCCTCCATTGGTCATGGCTAATAACCTGCCCATCATACCAGAGGACAAAAGGTGGCCGTACCATAGAGCAGCCAGTCACTAGAGCTTTCCAAAGAAGCTTCACACAGTGGTGCTAGATAGACTTGTGAGAAAGAGGACTGATGTTACATTACAGTAAATATTAACAAGCTATTGGGCCTAAGAGGCACAATCCTGAATCTGCTCTATGAACACATCTCTTGTTGACTCCAGCAGGAACTCAGCAGGGAACAGCCTGCAGCCCAAATACTAGGGCTAATCAGCAGAACAGCTATTTGTAACTGATTGCAACATAACTACTTTGCTGCAGTCTTCCTCTTCAGCCTTCAACACTTTGGAGTTCACAAGATATTTTCACTATTACCCATTAATTACAGAGCAAATCCATTCATCCATGAAACATTTGTAAACAGAGATGCTCTTCCATATGCAAAGATTAAAGCATCAATTGCAGTGTATTTGATGGTTGCTAGTGAGTTAGAAAGAAGGTTGAGAGGAGGTGAAATCTAGAAATGGCAGAGATCTGTGTTTGTTTCTTTATTCACTTAAACTGAACTATTTCTATTACACTTTGAGGAAAAATATTTCCATTCTGTAGTCATGTCTTTACTACAGCTGTAATGATCTAGGGATATAAGCATAACAACCTCTGTAAGTAGAGATAATACTTCATACCAGCTGGCATAGAGTCCAATTTTCTAGCTATACTGTTTAGTCCAACAAAATATACTACCTCTGCCTATGAACCTTGCCTGAAGAAACTAACTGGTAAGAATTGGATGAATTTCATTAATAACCTGCAAGCCAAAATCTCGCAGGTGATCTCCCAGCAGGAGAGCCAGAAAGTAGAATCAATGTTCTTTCTTCTCATTTTGCAGCCCAGAAAGCCAACTTTATCATGGGCTGCATGAAAAGAAGCGTGGCCAGAAAGTCAAGGGAGGCGATTCTACCCCTCTTCTCTGCTCTTGTGAGACCCAACCTGGAGTACTGCATCCAGCTCTGGGGCTCCCAGCATAAGAAGGATATGGACCTGTTGGAGCCAGTCCAGAGGAGAGCCACATAAATGGTCAGAAGAGTCGAACACCTCTCCTATGAGAGCAGGTTGAGAGAGTTGGGGTTGTTCAACCTGGACAACAAGAGAAGGCTCATAAGAGACCTTATGGCAGCTTTTCAGCATTTAAAGGAGGCTTGTAAGACGGGTACAAACTTTTTAGCTGGACCATTTGCAATAGAACAAAGGATAATGGCTTTAAAGTAAAAGAGGGTAGATTTAGACTAGATAGAAGGAAGGCATCTTTTAAAATGAGGGTGGTGAAACATGAGAACAGGTTGCTTAAAGAGGTAGTAGGTGTCACATCCTTGGAAATATTCAGTGTCAAGTTGGATGGGGCTCTTAGCAACCTGATCTAGTTGAAGATGTCCCTGCTCGTTGCGATGGGGTTGGACTAGATAATCCCTTCCAACCCAAACTATTCTATGATTTTGCTGTTGCAGTCTGAGAAATACTGATTGCTCTAGTATTATCACAGAGTCATCTGTGTGTGTCAATGTCCTCCTTACAGTCAGCAGCAAGGAAGATGTTCTACCCTTGTGCTATTGGCTTCCTAACCTTTTTTGAAGTTAGTTTCACTGTTGCCACTTCTTTTCTTTCTCCATCTCACCTTCTCCCTCTAGCTACCTTTTTCTCTGCAATCCTCCCTTCACCTCCAAATCCCTCCTGACACATCCTCCCCACAAAATTTTCTTCGCCACTTCCATTCATACGTAGGATCCCCAGCCCCCACCAGAAAAGCTTGGCAGCTCAGAATTTTTCTGCACCATTTCATCTCTCATGCTAGGAACCTTTGCCCCAAGAAAATCAAATGTTCAGCTGGCAGTAAATGTATGTTCCAGTTAAACCAGTCATTTTTCATAGTTCTTCCCCATACTTGTATCAGGCAGCAGAGTAAATAAGTAACAAGCGTTCTCCACAAGAAAACGTACAAATGCTAGTATGTTCTGGAAGTCACCATAAAAAAAATGCTCAAATTTGATGATACATAAAAATCTCCTGGAGGGAGAGGAGCTAAAGCGATAAAGACTGACAGCCCCCTGAGCCCTCAATATTAATAGAGCAATTGCCTGCTACAGCAGAGGTGGTAAAGCTCTGCATGGTCACTGGCACATGAGCTGGGTTTTCTTCTCTTCTAGCCCACAAGGGACTAGAAGTTCTCTCATACTCAATTACAACCAAAAAGAGAAAATTGTGTGTGTCCAAAGAATTATTTTATTACTGTTCCCAAAAGACAGTTCTCCAATATGTTTTCAAGCACATTAATCTGACCATTGAAAGGAGGAACATGCAGTACTGAGCGACTAGGACAAAAGTATTTCATTTACCCATAGTAAAAAAGAAAAAAAAAAGCCTGCCCATGCCTCAGCCATACCTCATCAGGCTGGTTTAGTTTTCTACCTCTGGTCACCACCAGCCAGCAGTGCAAAACTCCTCTCTTGATGACCACTGTCGCTTTTCCATTGGTGTTCCCTGGAGTGCAGATAACTGTCTATTTTTGGAGGGGCAGACCTCCCAGAATTTAAGGTCTTTGCAAAGAGCAGTTAGTGATATGTTGTACTTCTCTTATTCAAGACCTTTGTTCAAGCAACAAAACATCTAACTCCCTCTTGCCTCATGTGTGCAGCTGTCTGTTGAAGAATCCCTGAATCTAAATAAAAAAAAATGGAAAGGGAAAAAAACATAACTATTAAATCAAAGAGTAAGTAATATATTCTGTCCCTTTATTATGACAGTCTATTTCCCAGGTGGGGTTTTTTTTAGCTAATATAATGTCCTATAAAGAATATTTAAAGGAAGAATTTACACAACAGTAGGAACGGGGAAAGATCAGATTTAACACCACAGCTTTTAAATACAAAGATTTATCATAGCCGTAAGTTTTTAATGATTGGTTGATCTTATAAGACACTGTTCAAAGCTGCACTTGAAGTTATTGGAAATATTCATTACATATCTCATAATAATAATGGTAAGACTTGTGAAAATTATTTGTGTTGTCAACTTACCATATAAAAGAAAAGAAAGCATCAGAGATCCATTTCTTCTGTGCATAAAACTAATCAGAAATTTAATTTAGGAATTTGTGGGGGTGCACAAGAAACCTGATGTTTTAGCTATATCTAAAAATGTCATTATACAGGTGTTAGCCACCACTAGCATAGAAATTGTTTAAAAAAAGCTGCAGAACAGCCGGAACTGTCAACCCCTGTATCTCTATTTCAGACTATCACTTTGGAAGGTTTGACTTTCATCCTGCCTTTCCTCATTGCCTTATACAAGGTTATGTTCAAACTGGGGAAATCAGAAATCACCTCTAAGTCAAACAGTGTCTGAAACCTGCCCACAAATTCGTTCTCTTTCTCCAATCTAAATTTCATAGCCCACAGAATAATAGTGTCATTCTTGCACAAGTGATCAAAAGTTAGGAGAAGTTCATCCAAGAAGGGGTGGTGGTAAACTACATCAGCAGCCAAAATGTAGTCAAAGTGACAGGAAGACCTAGGAAAGTTCTTTTCCAGATCAATTCCCCAAGACAATTCCTTCACACAAGGCTGATGCTTGCATTTCATCTTTGTATTTTGGAGAACATTGTGCTGAAGGTTTCCCAGAAGTTCTGGCAAATCAGTGGCAGTCACAAGTGCACCTATGACAGGGAGAAAACAAAAGTAATCTTTGAATAAACATCAAGGCTTGAGTAAAAGCCCAGTCACAAAAGTCACCACACAAGTGGTTTCACCAGGTAGCTCTCGCTGTGGGGAAAAGAACACTGTAAATGCTCCCAATACCTCTTAGCCATTGTGCTTACAATAAACACTTGGTTCATAGCAGTTTGAACTCTACAGATTGCCATCTGAATGCAGCCAGGGATAGGTAGGGAGAAATCAGATATTTTCTGTGTCTTGATCTCACATTAGTTAGAAGTACAGCAATTAAGTAGGACTTGAAAAACACCAGGTACTCACTCCAAAAAAAAGTCAGTATGACATGTAAGTGTTGCCTCAGGTTGAGTCATTTTCACAGACTAAGAGGATTTCAGGCTACAAAAAGCTAATATTCTGTTAAAATACAGAAGTTACTGATCTGGATTGCTCTTGAAGAAGAATAGGCTACCATGAGAGAAAACACAACAGTATCTGTAGCAGAAAAATCAAGGATCAATTGCCAAAAGAAAATGCTGCACATAAATAGAAAGAATGTGTCACAGGATCTTAGGGGCTGGAAGGGACCTCTGGAGATCTTCTAGTCCAACTCCTCTGCCAAAGCAGGTCCACCTAGAGCAGGCTGGACAGGAACTCATCCAGGTAGGTTATCAATATCTCCAGAAAAAGAGACTCTACAATCTCTCTGGGCAGCCTGTTCCAGTACTCTGGCACCCTTGAAGTAAAGTTTTTCCTCATTTTGAGGTGGAATTTCCTATGTCGTAGTTTGTGCCCATTGCCCCTTGTCCTGTCACTGGGCACCACTATTCTGGTGTCCAAGAGCTGTTTGGTCTATGGGAGGTGATGTACTGGTCATACCTACAGCTGGCCTCATCTGGTTGCCACTGCCCATCCTGAGGCCACTCGTTTCTTACTTTGTTCCCCTGTTTAGCACTGCTAATGACAACGTTATCTACTGAGACATCCTTTTTGCCTCAATACACTCACAGCTTTACAGAAAAACTAACAGAACAGGTTTCAAAAGAAGCCTTTTGGAATTTACTTTTTCTTGCTCTTGGAAGCTTTCAAACAACAACGTTTTAGAGGAATCGAGCCACTTCCTTTGCCCTCCGGTATTCATCTGAGAGACATTTCCAATATCATAAGCGCAACAGCATGTACTCACCCAGCAAACAGGCTACTATGGAGACCAACCCAGTTCCAGCTCCAATTTCAATCACATTTTTGTCAACCAAATTGTACTGTTTAGAATTAGTTTCCAAAAAATATGACAGAACAAGAGCCTGTAGGGGAGGGAATCCATGAACATACTGAATAAATAAATGAATAAAATGCTTCACTAAAAATGCATTGTCATTTAAAAGCATGCAAAAAAAATTCTTCTGTGATTTCATGTCTGTGTAAATGAGCAATATTCATTCAAGCACTGTCCCTTAAGGATCGCAGCTCACTGTGATCTTTCAGCTCTTTAGGCTGACAAAATAAATGCTACAACATGCCTCAATATAGGCCTGCAAATCATTACAGCCAGAAGGAACAACTGCAATTATCTAATCTGTCACGCTGCATAACATGAGCTATAAAATTCCAGTCAGCAATTCCTGCTTATAACTGCACTTACTTCTGGTTGAGCTAAAACGTGCCCTTCACAAAGACATCTTGATAGAAGGACTGTTTGTAAAAGAAAATCCACAGCAATCCTCATTAAGCTCTTCTAACAGTTAATTATTTCTAACAATAATTAAGTACTGTAATGATTCAAAAGGGACCAGGAGATCTATCCCTTTTTTTCTTCCAGTTCAGTTTTTCAGGTCCTCTGTGCTTACCTTGTTAAGCATAGCTAACCTTGACAGCAAACAATGCCACAAAGCCCTCTACAACAGGCTCCTTATACATGTAGTTATAAACTGTGACTAAGCTTCTCCAGCTCTTCTTTCCTGTCCCACACTGACCATTGAGTTTTAGTTCACTGTTGAAATAGAAATTGCTACTTTTATTTCTCTAACCAAGACAGTCTCCAGCTTGTTTCCCACATTTTTTTTTATAGACTTCGATAATTACACAGTCTCCATTGACAAATATATATGATGGTTGTTACATCCTCTTGCAATACAGAAAAAGAAAGGCATTTTTTGGTGGCTCAGTCTGGCACAGTAAAATTATGGTCTTGGGTTTACTTTTAATCAGTTAAGAAGTAGAAAGAAAGGAGTGAGAGGAATGTTGACCCAATGGATCCAGTGTTGACATGTTAGAATTCAAACAAAGTTTTTGCTCTCTACCTCTTAATCCAGAGCAAAAAGAGTAGAGCCTTTTAGGCAAACTTACATATGTAAGTATCTCATAATCAACAAAACTTTGATACATAAATAAGTGAGCACCATGCCTCAGATTCCTAAAGCCAGGTTCCTAAAGATTGTGTCCGACGTTTGACTAATATTTAAAAACCTGTTATATTAAGATTCCCTGTTCCTCCTATATATGCCTATAATTTCTTTCCTTAAAGTTTTGACATATTGTGTTGTAGAAACTGACTGTTGGGTTCAAAATTTCTGTGAATGAAGTTAGGGAAACTTTGAAATCTGGATTCATTCCCATGAAACTTGTGAAACTTTATTTTCCTCAAAGTTTTTTCCCTCTAAACAAATTTGGCTGAAATTTTTCAGAAGAGTTAAAATACCACTGAATGGAACAAGAAAGGAGAACTAAAAGAGACACAGATGGAAGGGTTGCCTGCCTTCCACAGCAAAACTGGATAAACCTTCCCACAAGAAAAAAAAAAAAAAAAAAAAAAAAAACCCACATGTGCCACTTNAAAAAAAATCCACCTTTGCCATATCACTCATGATTTTGTGAGAATAACTGGCAAACAGCCAACCTTTCCTCGAAGACACACACCGAGGCCGCCAAGAGATACAGTATAAATTATTTTTCCAGATCTGCTAAGACAAGGAAAATTGTTTGGAGTACAGAACGGCAGAGTACGTTAACTCTCCTCAGCTGAACTATGGCTGTATTTCTTAAAAATAGGACAATCCTAAGAGGCTGAGGCCATTGGGACAGAAATGGAACCTCTTGGGTTTTAGTCCTCTCCTTCCTACAGGGTTTCCTGGATATGGTTCTGTTTCAGGGATGTTGTCTGAATGCCACCAAGTGTCAATGGTGCACCATGGCACCTTCCTGATGGCAGCAGTTTCTTTCACTCTTCATTATTTCAAAACAGTCAGTTAGCTGCATTGCACAGATTCAAAACCTTGAAGAAGGTTCTTTGTAGGGTGAGTATGTTGATGGTTCTTCTATAAAGAGCCAAGGACAATGGTTCTCTCCCACTAAGTTTCTGGCTGTCTAAGAAACTGAAAGCTCCAGCTGAACCTTTACCAAGATCTGCACATGTACAACATTTTCAAGGTAAATGTGTTTCTCATACAAGTAGGTTGAGTGTAAATACCTTGTGAGCTCATATCTTAGCTGTTTCCGCAACCTGGATCAGCCTGCTATACAGCCATCTATATTTATAAAACGTACAGAAAAGTAATCATCATAAGACTGTCATATTTCCTTCAAAATATAGCCAATAGGATCAAAACTTACTGGTAGGTGAGGAGGGGACACAAAGTCATACATCTTGCATGACAGGGGCACAAACAAGAAACGCCATTTAAGCTTTGAGAACCAGGAACCCATATAAAGCCAGGCTAAATTTGGGGTTGGGATTTGCAGAATGCAGACAGAGAAGCAGGGAATGTTTTCCTTGGGTTTACAACATACAATAAAACATATTTTCATGCAAAACAAAAGAGGAAGAAGGCTCCAAAAAATAAAAAATAGCAATAGTACATAAATATTGTACCGATGGCCAGACGACTGCCCCATAACAATCAGTGGCTTCTGTAATTCTTATCTCGTGGCCAGCAAAGTGAAAGCCTTCCCAGGCCTTATGAGTTATGATAGCAGGAAAAAAACGCCTTCTCATGATTTCTGCGACTGTCCATTCATCTTCTTTTTCCCCTGGAAGCAAAAGTATAAAAGTTCAAACAGGCTGAGTGAACTGATAATGAAACTACAAATTTATATTGAAAAGCTAATTTGGAAGCAGGAATGTGAATTACATCTGTGAATCAAAATATGTTTCACCAGTAATAAGTTAGCATGATACATGGGAAGTCTCCTGAATTCTAATTGAAGTTTTCAGCTTATGACTAAATAATTTCTTTCTTGTTTTGCTGAAGAAGTCAAGTTCCTAAAAAGTAATAAAATGGAATATTATCATATATTGCTTTCCATTTCAGCAATCCAAAAGAAACTTTTAACCTCTTTTTCCCTTCAAGAACAGTTGCCCTAGTATAGACACTCACGGTCTTATGTGTTTGAATTTTTTATTATTTCCCATATCCTTTTACGATCCGCTTTCCCCACATTATGGTTCTTTTTGACAGTAAACAAAAGGAGCCATGGTATCATTTATAAGTCTGTCACAAAAGTTGTGAAACTGATCCTAGCAACACAAATTATGACAGACAGGAGTGAAAGCACCAGTGTTGTTGGGAAAGCTTATCCACCCACCCCAACAGAGCCCTGTCAGAGGGATTCTTTCCAGTTGGCTTGATATCCTGAATGCCATCCCTGTTGCTAAGCAAAGGATATTTATGATAGCTAACATAATCCTGGATAACTCTTCTAACAGGAGAGGATTCATTCTTTTTTAGCTTAATGCCAAGCCAGTTTCAGTTTTGTCATCATCACACAAAGCTGTACCACAGTGTTACAGAAAAAAAAAAAAAAAAAAAAAGCTCAAGTGAAGCTGTCCAGAGCATTTTAGACTTAGCAAAGACTAAAATCACTCCAAGTTTTCACAGGAAATTTGCTTTCATAGCCAACTATGATCTCTTGGCAAATTAGCTAAAGTAAAACATGTTTACAAGCTACACCTCCTAGAAAGCACGCCAGAGATTTAGATAACTGGGTTACCATCTTGTCCAAAGCAGAGTTTCTGTATCAAGCCTGCAGTTACCACTGAAATCACAGATACCGAGATCAGGATCTGCACAGAAACTGCAGGCCCAAAGGCTATTAAAAATGAAAACATTTATGTTCTCATCAGCATAAAACACTTCAGTCTACCAAAGATTCTTCAAGTTTTCTTCCACTTCAAATCACTGCAGTCCCAGAACATGATGGCCTTCAAGCATCGTCTATCTCATGTCACAGGATTTTTGTTGTCATAACCTATTGTCTAAGTCTCTCTCCCTTCCTTGTGATAGAAGGATCCAGGAACAAAATTGCTGGTGAACAATGAAAGAGATGATACCAACAAAAACACATCAGGAAGCTTCTCAGGCTCCATTAGCCAGTGCTTTAAGCTTGTAACTCAACTTACTCTAAACATCAGAGGAAACTAGAGAATAGCAACAAAAAAGAAAGAAAAAGCAAAAATCTGCATGCTCAATCTTAGCATGTTGACACTAAGACATAATCTGAAATTTAAAAACCAACCAAAAAAACAAAAATAAAAACCCCTACAACAAAAAAATAACCAACCCATGGCAATCCAGGAATTTATGGGGGAGGGGAAGCCTTTATCATGGGATAAGGCAAAATTAAATATGAAGCAATGCATATGCTACTGGAAAAATATAAGCAGTATAATTTTATAAAGGTACCTTAAATAAAATACTTAACATTGAAACTGTGATACTTTAAGACATTAGGAAATAAGAAGTATGTGGCAGTCTACTACATCTTCTGCAAGCCTCTGATGTTGAGAGAAAATACATGCGTCATTGTGCCTGCAAGCAGGGAACTCTGCACAAACATGAGTTAAGTGCCAGAGAAATGCTGCTCCAGGGCAAAATCAATCTTTTCTTATGAAAGAATTAATATGAAGATGTCTTATTACACAAATTGTAAGTATATTTAATATATCATCCCATTTCCAGGCATACCAGATATGGCCTGCTTTTAATCTCTGATTGCTTAGAGCAGTCTGATCTTGTTTTGTGATCAGTACTAGCTGTGGAAGTAAAAAGCTATTACTTCTATTACCCACCAATTACAACCATTTTTCTTGATTCTTCCTCCCTTGACATCTATTTTGGATCCAACTTTCTAGAGAAGCCGTAACTTATTAAAGTCTTAACTTACAAAACTTCTGCCAGAAGACCTATAATACTTCAGCAGTATTACAGCTACCCCTCTAGTGCTCAATAAATGTTTCCCACCTATTCCCTATATTATCAGCAATCTTTCTGCTTAAGGCTTGCATGGCACCTCCAGTATCAGAATTTGTAGGCTACTGCTCCCCACCTGAGCTAAACTGTTCACACCTCTGAAAAAAAGGATCCCAAGTTTGCTGATTAATAACACCACTTAAATCTTTGGCCATTTTATCTCTTTAGTAATCTCTCAGGTGGGTTATCTGGAGATTACACAATTTTTATATTTCAGTCTTCCCCTTTAAAGATCTTACTATTCTGGATAATCAGAAAGAGTATGGGTTTCACCAGAAACATCATACAGTAAGCAGGTTTCAAAACTCTAATTAGAAATTTTATCGGGATCAGGATGCTAACGATTCTGACAAATGGTGCTGACAAAATAAGGAGTGCAGACTTTTAGTCAGATTTACTTAATGCAAGTTTCCCTTCATACTGCAAAAGGCACTCTTCTGTTTTCTGCTTTATATTTTTCAGAATAACTAAGCTTCTTGTGGAACTGCACACAAGGAAAAAAAAAATTTCTGTAGCTGCCTTCAGAGCAGTCAGAAAAATAACAAACAAGTGGGAAGTCTTTCAAGCCACATGAAAATGACTATCAGAGTAAGTAAAATCCAAGTTAGATGGAGTCTTTTTAATATCTGCAAACATTGAGAAAGTTCTGCTGGTCCCTTTATCTAACTAGTTTCTCAACAGCAGATGTAAAAACTTACAGGAAGTTACTCTCCTTGAAGTGTTTATCTCTGTGTTAGTCCATATTCTCCTGTTCAGGAAGAAAAATTCTTGGAAATGCAACTCCTTGAGTTGATTTTAATGACATTTTAACACAACAAGAGATGCCTCATTGGTAAAATATGGTCAGATGAGAAGCAGAGGCTTGACAGACGGGGTCTCAATTCTTTCAAGAAAAGAAGTGCATAATGGACATTTCCAGCAATCCTACTCCAGCACCCATACTAAGCTGTCAGAACTTAGAGGTCTACTAGGACTGTTTCCTCGCTTCTTCATTTGTGTTGGTTTGACCAGATAAGTTTGCTCTCAGTCTTATTCTGTGATATGGAGAGGCATGGAAGTGGTATATACATAGAATTATTTTAATCTCTTTGCATGAGCGTGTATACACTGAAACCACTGGACTTTCAGGTGCTGGACCTTATTTACATAAAGATGAGACGGACTGATTCTGTTCAGGTAACACGCAGAATCTGAGATAATTTTTGTTAGTGAAGCATATGGCGGTCCTTTGGTCTTGAACTTGTGTTCACAAAGAAGCTCCCATCTACAGATGCCCCAAATTCTATTGAAACAGAATTTTAATGTCCTTAAGCTTCTTCAGACTTTCTGCCTCATAGATTAATTTCTCACCATGCTCTCTGAAATATTTCAGGTAAAATACTGTTCATCACAAATGTCTAATGTCTTTGGAGTATGTTCTTTGAATTCCCTTGATTTTAACTTAAATCAGGACTGAGGGAGAAAAGTTATGTACTGCTGACACATCTCGTACTATATCAACCACATCATTAAGAAACAGCATAAACATTATTCTCAGAGGCAAAGCAATCATTGTTACTGCAACTGAAATGTGAACGTAGTTTTCCAAAGGGATGTACTAAATCATGTGGAAGACTGGAGTTGTGAAGTCAGTGGAAGGCTGGAGGACTGTGTGTTGAGCTGCAAAATCTTGGGTAGGGAACCAGAGGATTTTGCTGACACATTCAAATGACAAATGAAATGGTTTATTTTAGAACAAAACCTAAAGAAAATAAATAGGACATGAGATCTGCTGAGACAGAGTTGGACAAGTCCTTCAAGTAGGGAAGGAAAAATAAAAGTAAAATAACAGAAAATAGATCACGTCAGAATAGACTAAGTTGCAAACTGCAGCATCTTTTTCTTTAACAGTGAAGAAAATCACACAAACGTACCTTTGGTTATCTTTGTAGGCACACTTTTTGCTCAGAATGTGTAGATACAGAACCTGTTTAGAAACTTGCTGCACGATCAGCTGTTTGCTTTATAACAATTGTCACATAAGATCATGCTTGGGAGTCTGCAGCTCCATCAGGAAATGGTAACCTTAAAATTCAGTTGTGTATCTTCCATGAAAATTAGTAGCGTATGTTAAATCTCTGACTGCATAACAAATGATACCGCCTATATTAATGATGAATAAAAAGGGAACAAAAACGGCCACTGTTAAATGGCACTTAAAATGCAGGGAAAGCAGCAAAGATGGTGGGGGTTGAATTAAAATTATACGTAAAAAAAAGAAATAGATACCACTATCTAGATTCCTGAATTTAATGTGGCTGAAAAAGGAAGTAAAATGGCCCTTCCACATAAAAGCTGTGAAAAATATACTAGCAGTCAAGACAGCACAATTTTCAGTCTCATTCACAAATAGTACCCAGAGTAACTAAACATCCTTCAAGTACTTTATTCATGGATTGGAACAGCATTAATTCATAAGCAATAGTTTCACTCCATGATTCATCAAAACAACCTACAGGGGAAAATACAGATTAGTCTCTCTCAAGTGCTTGCCTGACCCTGCTTAATCTCTTGAGGTCAAATGGTGTCACAGCCCAAGGTGATAAGGAAATAAGACCCAGCTGCCTTCTGCTTCTCTCCTGCTTTGATGGATCTTCTCCAACTGGCAGAGGAAATGAAATACAAGCCTTCAGCATGGACTTGACCTGACAAAGTTCAGCCCTGCAGCAACATATTCTCCTTCTTCAGAAGCAGTATACTATCACCTGTAGAGTTTAGATTTAAAAATCACCATTTAGACTTGTGCTTGCAAACATTTTAAGAACCATGTATCAACAGCTGTGAAGACATACGTGGTTCCCCTAAGACTTCTCACTCTGAGCTTGATGAACATAGGACTACCTGTGCTACCATTACTGATTGAGTAATGGATGAAAGTTCCAAGCATTCATGATAGCTAGAACTCTTCAGATCTCTCCATTCTGGACACATGGAACTGGAGTCATCCAAAAATTCAAGATGTATTTTATGTATATTCTATATACATTATACATATAAAATATACATTACCTGTATTACATAGACATCTGTGTGTATCAAATAGCTATCTATACATCCCAACATCAAGTAGTTACCTACAGAAAGGGGGGGAGGGGCAAGGAACAGATCTGCAACCAGTTCTGTAACTGTAAGAGACGACTGAAGAAAACTTACTTTACCACACTGGTGAAATGTAGAATGTAGCCCTGTGAATCCATCTGGGTATTTGCAATGACTCAGAAGAATTTTACCCCAAATCTACATTAGGTCTCAATTCTAAGGAACTCTGGAGTCTCACAATTTTACTGAGCTACTGACACCTCAAGGTCAGAGCCTTTGTCTTGCAAGCATTACAGATAGCTCCATGGAAACATACACAATTCTAAATCACAGAATAGTCCTGAAGTTCCAGGTGGTATCATTTGATTTTATTCCACTACAGCCTTAAAGGAAGGGGTCAGGAGGGAAATCTAATCATGCCCTTAACTTTCCAGAAGTCGGATGTAACCTACACCACTCTAAGAATATAAAACAAAGTACCGTTCCAATACTTACTTAAACTACGCAGTTAATTTTCCCTAATTTCATCCCTGCCTACAAAGAGGGAAATGATCATGTAATCAGGTGTAGGCATTCCACTACCTTCTTTACAAGCTCAACCTGCTGAAGTGATGGCAATGACAAGGTATGTTATATTGATTAATCTGAAGTACTACGTCAGAGTAATTAATGCTTGAAACTGTACACTTTGAAATGCAGAAATATAAAACTGCCACCCACGGGCAGCTTCTTCTCAGCCAACAGACAAGATGCGGTTAGCTCAGAGCATGAGGAGACAAGAACATCAGAGTGGTATGCTCACAGTATCCAGTCTGTGTATTTACCCAGGCTTGAGAGGCACATTTTCAATTTGAAATTCACACCACTGATATCCTAGCCCCCTCCAAGTCACGGGTCATTCAAAACCATTAGAAGGCTGAAAATAGAAGTACCGTAGATTATCTCATGACCACATAATGAATTCAAATGCACCAAGTACTTCCCTTGTTACTTCACCATGTTTGTCTGTCATTGAAAACATCTTCAGGTCTGGGCTCAGCATGCATTTAATCTCTAAAGATGACTAAATGATTTTGCTTTGACTGCAAAAGCGGACCGTGTTCTTAAATTAGATGGTTTAACGTACACTATAAAAGGCCAATAGCCAATTTTTTGATGGATGGGAGCAATTTAGACACTGTAAGCCATTGTCTAGTCTAATCTTTCACATCTCTTACCTTGCCCTGTGGCTTTTGCCACTGAAAGCTCTTACTTCCTTGTAACAACATGCCAGAACACGACAGGTACCACAGCTAGCAGAACAGAAGGGACTCAACAAAATGCCCGTCAATTTTCCACTACCAATAAGTGTATTTCTAAAATATTTCTTTGAGGAAAGGACCTGAAAAGTAACCTAACAACATCAGTCCATGCTAACATACCACCTTTTTTGTGGGGCAGTTGAGAAATACTCAATTCATTGTTAAAATGCAGCTACTGCAAAGGGGAAAGACAATAAAACAGGAAAGACATGGGAGGGAAGAGTATGTTACAGATGCATGCTTTGCTTGTTTGAGCTCTGCCTCCAACTTCTGTTCTATCCATACACAAGAAGTTTCCATTATGAGTTTAGTAATGTCTAAGCAAGCCTACTTGCTGGGGGAAGAGAAAAGGAACAGAGAAGTGTGAATTCAAATTAGTACAGCCAATGTTTACCATGCTATTTGAAGGCTGCCACATTCAAAGAAAAGAGCTCAGAGATAAGTTACTATAAGATAGCCAAGAGCTACATTCAGAGAAGAGTTCTTTTTGGACTATTTTGATTTGCTGTGAAGGTGTAGTTTAGCTCTAGTCATCCCTTAATTGGGTTATACTGAAGTCTTATTCGACACCACTCTTTTACTCTTTTTTTTGTTTGGAGACAGCTTGTTGCCTAGAGGAGTAGAATTTTAGTTCTGATCTTTCAGGTCAATCTTACAGTGAGGGTAAAAAAAAAAAAATGTAGGTAACTAATGTTGTGACTTCCATGCATTTGTGGGGAGGGAGAGTTAATGCTTTTCATATAAGCATTGATAGAAGAGGTTGTTTGGTTACCTTTGTTTTTTTAAAGAGAGCAACATAATCAAAGCTAAGAAACAAAAAAGAGCAAGACGAAAGAAGGGAAAGCAGGTAGCGGGAAGATACAGTAAAAGTGGCCTTTATATATAGTATAAATAGTATAATAAGCATTGCTAATTCCAAAGTCCAGCATATAAAGAATGGTTCAGCAATTCAAGCACTCTGAAAATAGAGGAATTGGGAGATGAACCTTCCTCAGAAGGATTCAAATTCACACTCATTCAAGGAGTGTGTTCCATGCTTGCCTTCTTCCCCTCCTTCATCATCAGAGGTGGACCATCAGGTAAACCAGGATTGCAAGAATCATGCTAGAAGGACAGCAAGCAAAGGAAAACCCAGCTATGAACTGGGAACTCGGTTGTGAATAGGCAGGCTTGGGCCACAGACTCTTGTCCCAGGCGGGTTTTCATATTTTATAGCAGTCTTTGAAGTCAGTGGAAAAGTGTCGGTGGGGAAGGGAATGAGAAAGGTAAGAAGTGTCTTTAGAAGTAACCCAGGAAACTGGAATGAGAGACTAAGTCGCTCCCCCTCTTCCCAGCTGGGGATCTTAACTTCTAAGTTACAGGGTCAGGCTGTGTCTCACTTCCCTCCGTTCCAGATATGTCCTGTTTAAGGCACCTTTCTGGACTCTACTCAGAAACTTGAAATGAAGGCAGGAACTGCCATCAATTAGGACATCTGTCAAGCAGGGTGAGAAGGAGTGTGTCCCTTCTAAAATGCTGGGAGGTATGTGAAGGTTACTAGGTCAGCATTTTCTCAGATATTTATGGATTAAAAACTGAGCCATGGCCAAGTGAAGGGAGACGATGACGTGTCAAGGACAAGTACACCTTGCAAACTTGTTCTCCTCCTTTTGTCTCTGAGATAAAATTATTCCAGAGTGAATTTAAATAATGAAGCTGTGGTAAAACAGCTTAGTATCCCAAGAAATGAAGACAGGAATGGCAGAATCTGATCTCAGAAAACTTTAGCCAAGGAGGGTTAAAGCTAAGGATCAAAAGAAATCATGAGTGAAAAGACAAGAAACACCTCATGATGCAGGTATGATGGAGAAGTGATTGGATGAAGCTACCAGAGGAAAGATCAGACTACGCCGATCTGTAAGCTGAGAACCAGCAGTAATGGGAATCATGAACAAGAACAAGGAGTCTTAACCTGGTGAATTTGTGACAAGCCAATAAAGAAGGAAAGGGGAAGGCACTAAACATAAAGAGCTCAGATTGAAAATTGCGGAGAAATTCGACCAGAGTAAGAAACCTCAGAAACTGGGTAAGTGAAGTTAACAAATGGGGAATGGGGAAAGCAGTAGGAAAAAGGATGAGAACAGGAAAGGCACATGCTCAGGGTGACTGAACAGATAATTTTCCCTGCAGCAGGTTCAGCACCCTTCACTTCCAGAACCTGGCATGAAATTTAATATGCCAAAGCCTGGTGTCAGATGAAACTGTAAACATATCCCATTTTCCATTCATGTTTCCTCAACCTTTTAAACTCATGTTTCTAGACATGGCAGAGAACCACTGCTATAGCTAGCTAATGGAGTAACTGTGTTGATAACTGGAACATATTTCTGCATTTGATCTGAGGAATCTGCCTTATGGACTAATTTGTCATACATCGACCTAATGTCCCAGAACTCAATTTCTTTTCATAATTCAAAAGCTAAAAAAATTACATGCAGACTCACTCCTCCCTGCTCTGAATCCTGCATGAGAATCTAGACTAGAAAGCCAAGGTTGCAGAAGCATAGAGATGTCTGTGGAACTTTACGTCAGCCCTTATATACTACAGAATACATAATGACAATCATCAATATTTCAGTCTTTAGCAGTTCTACCTGTAATATTTATACTTCTAAATATTTCTTCCTCCAACAACCATACTTCATTGCATAGGATCATCTTCAGCTCTTTGTTCAAGTTCGAAACACACAAGAGAAAGGGGAATTGTATTAAAGGAGAACTCCAGGTTGAGGCACTCAAACAGCGCTTTGTGGAACAGCAATCTATACCAACCCCTACCAGCCCTCTTCTTGTGCAGTGTCAACTTTCTAGAGAAAGTCATTAATTTGGGGTACTTTAAAAAGAAATTGTAGACAAAATAACAAGTATTAACTTCAGTACTCAAATTAAAGTATTGCAGTCACGCCTAAACTTCCACCTTGCCTCACTGAACAGGTGGCAAACAAAACTAGAGGCTGAGCCTCTCTTGAGAAAACAGAAGTCTCAAATCCTGGCTCTACATGGACCAAGACTCAGCTGAGATTTTAAACAAAAATATTATGAAAAATAACATAATAAAAAAGCCCTCCCTCTTTCACCTTCAGGTGTAGACCATAAATAGACCCCATCCCAAAACAACACACCCACTTGCCCTAAAACCTTGTCTGCTCCTGATGACCTCTAAAAAACGTTGCTCATACCTCTTTAGAATCTTGAAAGCCGTGCAGCCACACACTTGCTTAAGAGAAAAAGCTGCCAACACCCCCTGAAGGTATTTGAAAATTAGATTTGAGGCTGTCTAGACAGAAACTAAGCTTGTAATAACCAATTCTCCCTAATTGACGCCCCGCAAACAAACCCCTCCTGAATAGCTTGATCATAGGCATGGCTTCATTCCCTGGAACCGGTCGCAGGCAGGATGCCAGGCGCTGGTAGGAAACTGCCGGGACCGGAGCATGCCAGCACAGCAGATACTGCATAGCTAGAATACTACAACAGCGCTATCTGTTGTATATTTTGTACAAGTGCCATAAACGGAATTCTTCAGAAAAGAAATGAGTGAGAGGATAGCTGGTTGTCAGCAAGACACCTTGTTCTCCAAGCTTAGCAATATTCCTAATTGCAACAAGAAAATAAACAGAGAAACAAGAAACATTTTACCTTCTTGTCTTTCCAGTTCTCTTATCAGCTCATTTTGTAGATGATTGTGTTGTGGTGATGTCAAATCCATACTATGCCACAAAACCTGGGAGAAATACAAGCCCGCCTGAATAAAATGACTTTATCTCTTTTTCCTCACATAACATAATAAAAAAAATATAAAATAATATTCACAAAAATAATCTATTTTTACATTCATTATGCTATACTTCTATTTATAATGAAAACACACAGACACATAAATATCAGTATTTAAAGCATAAAAGAACCAGAAGCAGCAAACTAGTTCAACTGTTCTGCTCTCAGAGGGGAAAAAGCAAGTAGATACTAAAAAGAGAGAGAGAGGAGCTTTGATAAAGATTTAAATCTATTTTATGAAACTTTAAAATTAGAATCAACTCAAATCAGGTTGACAAATGATCGAAAGGAAAGGTAGCAACAAATATCTGAAAGAGCAGAAAAATTGTACCAAAGGGATCTAATCTTGTTTGAATTAATTGGCATGGAAGGGAATGAAACAACCTATTAGTAAAAGTTACACATGAGAATAAGTAGGAAGTAGGAGCTCTAGACCACATACATGACAGAATATGTATGTGGCTATATAAACAGACACAGAACATGCAGACTCAGGAGAAAAAAGTAGTAGGAAAAGGATGACAGAGAAAAATTTTTCAGCTGTCTGCAGAAAAGCAGACATCCAACAGTCCCCAATTCTTCATATTTTACAACCAGAAAAACACTGAGTTCATAGAAAAAACAATTCAGTGCTCCACAATTTTTAATTCTCTTAGGCTCCTATATGGAAACTCGACTGACTTTTGCAGGAATGGTTAACAAGCAGCATACAGTTAATAACCTACAGATGCCTAAGCATCCAACAGGGATGCAATTAAATAAGGCAATAGGTGAAGGCATATCTCTATCTAAAAAACAAAACAACAAAGTAAAAATGCTGAATTTTTACTGTGCTGGAAGAAAACTTCCTCACAGTGCAGCCTTAGACAGGCTTGCCCCTCAAGACTTCAGACAAAAAAGGACAGTATAGAACAGCCCTGCCTTCTTAGAGAGGACGCACCATACTCTCTTGACTTCACCCTACAAAAAGCACACCAGCTTAATGTTTAACCTGATCTTCATAGTGCCAGAAGCCATTAACCTAATTGAAGGTGAAAAATAACTTAGGGGGCTTCTAGACATCACTGTAACTCTTCTAGAACAAAAGCTCTGCTACTGTTTTCACGTCTATCTATGAACTCGGCAATAGTAACACCTTTATGTGGGGAACACAAGAGAGATTCCACGGGATTCAAAGCCTTTGTATGCATCTTCAGAATAACAAGTAACTCTGAAAACTACTGGGACATTAAGCAGTAAATGTTACACACATCCATCAGCTTGTCAGCTACCTCAGAAGCATTAAAAAAGAAAAAAGACAAATTTTCTTCCCATTAAAAGGTAAAAATAATGAGCTAATAATCACGATTCCCTTTGCATTCTGAAGGACAAGCAACGTTGTGCCATAAAAAAATCACCCTAAAAAGGAAAACTTTCATATTTTGTGGTCCTCTACTTTTTTTTTCCTTCTAAAAGTAGCCCTTGAGACATGCAGAACCACGCAGCAACCTGACTTCAACATATGAATTCAGGAGTATTACAAGCAACAGTGCAGAACAACTCAGTTGCTGAATTAGGCTGCTTAAAACTAAATGACACCAAGTAATTGAAAGATACAGACACTGGCATCGGCGGCGTTTCAGTCCACATTACCTGAATCTCTCAATGCTTTCCGAAGACGAGACTCAAACAGAAAAGTCCTTATCTGCCCGGCCACTTCCCTCTTGGGCAGCCCCGGGCAGAGGCACGCTCTGAAGTGCGTGTCACACGCTGCCAACATCCCCACACCAGCAGCAGTAACTAATAAATCCCGACAGCTGCAGCAGGAGCATAGCGCGGGCACCACGCGCCGCGTCCCTTACATAAGGGAGCACAGATTTCGTAACACTCTGTCAAGGGAGCTCCAACTCTCCAACCAACTAAGTAACCAACTTTGGGGTAAGTTTATTATTTCTTTGTTGGTTTTTTGTTGGTGGTGGGTTTTTTGAGTTTTTTTACAAAAATAAGATAGCGGCACAGTGTTAGTAACCACTAAAACATACAATGGTTAGAGTTGGAAGGGACCTTAAACATTATCCAGTTCCACCCACCCTGCCATGGGCAGGGACACCTCAGACTAAACCAGGTTGCTCAAAGCCCCATCCAGCTTGGCCTTGAACACTTCCAGGGATGAAGCATCCACAACTTCTCTGGGCAACCTGTTCCAGTGCCTCACCACCCTCGCAGCAAAGAGTAACCAAAAAGCTAAATACCACTCTTCAACATCAAAGGGGTCTTTCTAGGCTCAGAGTGCAATTTGCAAAGGGGCAGAGGCCCTTCCCATTTGTGGAAGGGTTATATAAAGGTGTGCTCACCCTGGAATGCAGAACCATAACAGGGTAGACAACCCTCAAATCCTGGCTCATTTTACAGCCAAATATTCAGGAGGCAGCTGTCAAAGTGCATAAATATACACCCACCACTCCTGTTTTATGCACACGAATTGTACGTTTGCTCAACAGGTCACAACCACTTACTGCCATGGGAACAACCATCATTATCTTAAGACTTCTCTTATTTCGAATGTAATCAATTCAGGACAGAGACTGCCTCTTACTTTACACAGGTTTCAGCAAAATTAGACTAGACTGGGCTTATCTAAAATAATAAATCTTTGTCCAAGAACACTAAATAAGCCCTACAGAGAACTGGAGGTCTCTGTACTTTACCAGACTTGGTAGAAGAAATTAATAGGAGCTCTGCTACATTTATAAACCGAACAAATCACCAAGAACCAATCTACACTTTTAAAGCAAAATTCAGTACTACTACTGAGTGATTTCCAAAACACTGCTGTAAACTGGCTGTACAGGCTGAGAATTTTCTTAAAATACGATAACCTTTTACAAAATCAGTATCAAAAGGGATAGTTTTTGCTTAGTGAACACCGTACATGAAATACTAGACTCCCTGCAACTGTAAGGGCGAGACGCTACCCAGCACACCTCAGCCCTTCTTCCTTCTAGGCGAGCCTGATGTTTCATATGAAACTCAGTTGTATAGACTTGGACTCTGAACCAATAAGAAGTGAAGTCGAAATACCAAACGAGAAGACAAAAGCTAAGAGGACGACTAAAACATAAGGACACAAGTACGACTGGCAGCATTCAGTGCTTTTCCATCTTAATCCACAGGAGCTATAAATAAATTCTACAATCATCCAGAGAGACAGGCGAGATGGGAAGTGTGAGCCTAACGCATTGTATCTCTCCCAAATTAATCCAACATACCCACTGCTTGCTGTGCTTATCTCTCAACATCACTTTTGCAGACCTTGGATGTGGTGATATAACATGTAACTCCAGGTTCAGAAACCTGGCATTTACATTCAAAATATAAACAATTATGGCACCTCAGTTTAGACAAGGACTTGCAGTGCTGTGTGATTTTCCACAAAATTTTATGAGGGCTTACTGTGTCTC
Source organism: Pedionomus torquatus (assembly GCA_013398155.1). Lineage (NCBI taxonomy): Eukaryota > Metazoa > Chordata > Aves > Charadriiformes > Pedionomidae > Pedionomus > Pedionomus torquatus. The sequence continues at coordinate 701,506 of VZRU01005779.1, forward strand.
GTGAGGGGTTCAAGCAGCAACATTACTTTGAGAACAAAACTTTTGAGACAGGCATCATGGAACGAATAAGGAAGATAACATTAACTGAACTGATTTTCCTTCTCTCAGCACCTAGAAATAAGCTGAGCAGTTTTCAAAATTTCATTTAAATTTGAAGTTAAGGAAGCAACAGGTTGCATGTGACTTTAACAGCTATCTCACCTCAGAATGCAAATGAACAGACATCATATTTTGGCTCAATTTTAGAATCTCAAAGCAAAGAATTTATGTCAAGTCCAATCTAGGTCTTCATGAGTAAATGTTTTTTTGTTGCGTAAAATCCCTCCTATTTAAGTTCTGGACACAAAATGAATGACAAATACACAACAAATATGGATAATTTATTATTTTTTTATCAAAAATTCATTAGAATATTTACAAGCTTAAAATCATACAAACTGCACAAAGTCTCTATTTAAGAATTTTTTCTTTAAGATTTATACTTTTTTCTTCCTCTCTTACCCCGTGATTGCTTTTTTCTGCCCTCAAACACAGGTTTGGCAGTCACCATGACTATGTTTCCCAGTTCTTCATCCTCACTACTTGAGGTACTGCTCTCTTTTTTCTCTTTATTGCCTGTTGTCTTCTTTGCAGAAACATTTTTCCTCTTTTTGCCCTTGCCTAAATCTCCGCTTTCCAGTTCCTCTACTGAGGAGTTACCAGAAGTTTCTGAAAGATACAAGTCCCCAATAAAACCACCTCCATACAAATGGTCTTTTCTGGAGTCTGAGTGTTTTCTTCTCTTTCCGCTTTGGACTTCTGTTGCCACAGTGTGATGATTTGCACAGCCTGCAGTGCTTCCCCCTTTTCTCTGCTCATGCTGTTTAAGTTCAGACTCCATAACAGCCGTGGCCTCCCGAATTTCATCGGCTTCTTCTTGTTCTTTTCTCTTCAGACAAGTCACAGCTCTGCGCAGCCTCTGACTTTTAATGGCTTGCTTCTCATGCTGCTCTAGTCTGAAGAACGAATCAATTCGAAGCTGAGTCTATCAAAAATAAAACAGAAAAACACCTCTGGATGGTTTCTCAAGGGGAATTCAGTTGTTATCTCAGCTATACTATAAAGCGTGCCAAACTAAAGCAGGACAAAGAACTAATGAAATTAATATGCATGCAAATACACTTGAACTACAGGATGATTATAGTAATACCTAAACTTTATTATGAATTATGCAACAAGAAGCTTTACATAACCTAAATAATAAGCAAGGGAAATTTTATAAACGTTGTGCTGATGATGATTAGACATATGCTGTTATTTTCAACCCTAAGACAGAGAATCTCTGTAGTGCCCTTAAGTATGTTCTTACAAACACATCCTTAGCTTCAAGCTGTTAAGACAACAGAATGTTTACAAAGCAAATGTTCCAAGTGCAGTTAATATTTGCATATGCCACTGCAACAAAACGCAGTCATTTGACTCAAGTTCATTGTAGCACACACGGCTACAAGTATCAAGACTTAAGAGTAGAAGTAGTCACAAACATCAGGTCTGTGTTAGTCAACGCCAGCTAGGCTTGCTGAATATACTGAGCTAGTCCTCTATATTCTCCCTAAAATTATCCAGGGGAGACAGACACTTCCAAAATACAATATATGATATATGGATTTAACTACAGGGTTTGGTACCTTTCGCTCCTTTGAGTGACAGAAAGAACCTAGAGCACTGGTTTAGACTACACATGGAGCTTGCTTTTAGCATAAGGAGAAAAGAATCTGACCTTAGGTCGTAAGTTTTACAACTGACTTTCACAGTATCACAGCATGCACCACTATTCACCTTTAAGTTCTATTAAAGTTGACACAACATTTATTTGGAATTTAGAGTTAACGTTATTAATGGGCACTTGCCCAATGGTTCAGTCTGCACTCCTCAAATGGATACAGATGACACTAAATGGTTAGAAAAAGAAAAATCAGAAAAATCTCAGGAACATTTTTATAAATAATTTCTAGAGACAGCATGCTGTCTTTTAAAAACACCAAAGATACCTGTCATTTCAGCTACATCCAGCACAAACAGTAACCTAGACTTGAGATAACTTGACAGATAACAAAACTGGAAACCAACAATTCAAGTTAAGTAGGCTTCCCCACAGCACAACCAAAACATATAGAAATTAAGTCTAGAGAAGTTACATGACTTTTAAATATATATTTAGGTAACAAAATATGGACAAATTGCAGTTTCTGTGAAATGTATTTTAGATTAAAGCCCTGCTGTTCATTTTAAAATGCTTCTCGTTCAATTTTCCAGTTACACTTAAACTATACATAATTTTATACTTTACCTGCTGCAAGTTCAGCTGTTTTATCACAGGCGAAAGGATTTCATCTACTTTTGTCCTAGTCCAGCCAAAATGGTTCTGACAGAATGTGCAGAAAGTTAAGGAACTTTATAAAATACTAGTAATAGCCATTGTGTAAACACATAAAATGAAAATTCCTCAAATAAACAATGTCTGAAGGAAAGTTATTTTTCTTCAAAGCTTCTTCTACTACTACTACAAAACCAGAGAAAATACGTTATTACAGCTGACCTATGTGCATCATTCCAGTATTACACTACACATCTTAATCACGTTGTTACACTTCTGTTAGTTACAGAACTTTTTCTTTAGCATCAACATTTCCAAAAATGTGTCTCAGTGAAGTCAGAACTCATTGTAGCTATACAGTACTGCCATAAGACAAAATACCTGTAAGTGAACCTTATTTTCACACTTACACACACACTGGAAGTTTTATCTACTGTTTAAAACAGTACAAGCTCTGCATGCATTGCCATCTACTTTTCCACAATTCACAGCAGCTCAAGCTGCAAGAAATAAACATTACTGCTAGAAATGCAGTGAGTAACTAGGGGTAAAGTGCAGACTGAATCACCACTTCTGACAAGATTTTTGAAACTTATTTGTGAAAGATGGGAAACATGTATCAGGAGCGTGCAAACAATCCCGCTCTAGGCCTAGTAATAGGCTCAGCATGTGATAGAATATTCCGTCCAGTCACAAGATGCTCTTTACACACAAAGTGAAGCAGCTTGTTCTCTCAGGAGGGCAGGAGAGCCCTGAGCACCACACACAAGTGCCTGCATTCCCTTCCATTCCAGAGCTGGCATCATTGTAGGAGAGGGCACACAAATGGGGCAGAAGGCCCCCCACATCAATGAGATGGTAAGAGTTTGACAGTCCATTACCGGTTTACTAACAAGCCTTATGAACTTCAACCTGAGTACTTACAGCTAACAAGTGCGGCCATACGGTAAAAGGATATTCCCTGATCTGCTCCACATCAGGCTTCCCCCAGGTGAATGAACCCCTTGTCTCATCCACCACAGGCTTCAGGTATGCTTCTGCCACTGCTGGATTTGGGAAACCTGAAGAAAGCTGCAGGTCCCGCAGTTTCTTCTTGACTTTGGTATCATGTGGATTAGGTCTCAATTTCTTATTCTTCTGAGCCTCATTCCACCACTCTCTGAAAAACAGAGAAAAATATTCATGTACCTCCACAAAATGCTAATCTCAATAAGCCTTAGTCTCCCTACTTCAGTTACTACACGAGATGAGGTAGGAAATTTCCAAACAAAAAGTGGCCAAAGAGGCATATAATCTGAAAGAAGGGAAGATAAAATACACACAATAAATGCAGCTATTGTAAATCACTGGAGTAAACATCACCTAAATTCCCCATAAGCTACTAAACAGAAGGCCTCACCTGGGAAGGATGTTCCACACACAACGATCTTTTTTGGAGATTTTTTGGTGTATGAGACCAACAAAGAACAACAGAAAACAAAACAAAGAAGAGAGAGAGAAAAAAAAAATATGGGGGGATTCCTAACCAACCTTGCTATTGCCAATACAACCAGCTTGGCCCTCTTCTTGTTCTTTCCCACAGCCTACCTGTCTGTCTCTTTTCAGGTCATCCATTCCTCACTCATCAAGTCTCTTTTCTCTACGATCAAGCTACAGCACCTTCTCGCAAACTCAGGGAGAATAAACCACTCCACTACGGATCCAGCTCTGCAATGAACTCAAAGGCAGTCGCAATGTTCTACAGCTGTTCTATTGTCTTCGTTAGTCTCACTGTAATTGCTGTATCAACATGTCACCTTATTTACCTGCCATTTCAAATAGTGATATAATGGAGTCACATATTTTACAGTTAACAGTCTCCTTAATGATGGTCATATCTTTAGTTGTATGCTCAAGCAGCAGAAAAGTAGATTCATTTATAGTCATGTTATGGAGAGACAAAAAAGCACAATACGATGAAGCATACGCGAATTTTAAGAGAGGTTCCAAGCCATGCCCAGGAAATTCATTTAAAATCTCCATCGCTGTTACGAAGCCAACATTTGGGATGCCCTCAGTGTAGTCACTTCCAAGCAAGTATGCCAAGTTAATTAGCTTGCTTCGATCTAACCCTGTAAAAGAAAATGCATAAACCAAATAAAACCAGTGGCTTCACTATCTGCTCTCTTACAAACTAAAAATTAATGTATCTGAAAGATGAAAAACAAAAGAACACAATGGCATTAGCTCTGTAAAATTAGATTTATAATTTACTAGAATTATATTCTAAAACTGTGTCAATATGCTACTGCTAGCTCAAGCAGAGGTAGTTGTGCTAACTTGGCAAATACACCTTGCCAAAATTAAAACGTTACAATGGAAAAATCATTTGGAAATTCTGGGTTTCTTAGAGCTAAGAAATATTATTTTACACGTATCTCTCCAGTTACTGTCCTGTTCTCATCTAATGCTGACCTAAAATTTAATAAATCCCAAATCAGAAATAAGAGCAAAAATTTGAATTCCAGTCCATAATATCAATGCCTCAGGTTCTTTAAAGTGTTGCCAAACTGGAAGCCTTTTGCTCTGTACAAATGCAGCTCCTAAGCAGACCAAAAGAGCCTGTGAAACAGTCAGAAGGAAGAACTCAGCTGACTGCTGCTACTTGGTCTGCTGTAAGATCTGAGGCAACCAGACTGATTTTCAGTGACTAGCCTCAGGAGTTTAGCTTTAAAAAATTATAATAATAATAACAAAGAAACAAACAAACAAACAAAAAACAAAACAAAACAAAACAAAACAAAAAAAAAAAACCACAGAAGAAAAAAAAAGTGGAGAAAAGGAGGGACACGAGTTCAAGCACACAAAGTGAAATCACTGGCCTGCTGGCCAGGATATTCATCAACTGTCAAGAAAGAAGAATTGTGCAATGCATGGAAAAGGAATAGAAGTGTAAGACCCCAGAGAAATGTGACATGAAGACCAATGGTCACCATTCTTTCCCAATAAATAAATAAATACAACTCTGGTTTATTACGTTAATAACAGCTTAAAAAAAAAAAAAAAAAAAAAACACACACAAAAAAACCCACCCACATATGCTTTGACACCAATCCTTTCCAAGTAAGCTATAGCAGCACACTTAAGTAGCTATGTGTAGAGAAAAATGTCATTCAATTTGCTGGGAGAAGAAACTGAAGACTTATTTTTCACCACATAAAAACCCTGTTATGTTTTCAACATGTAAAAAAGTATTACTTCAAAGTCTGTAGCCTCTTTCAAATTTTAAAATGTCAACACTAACTTTAACAGAGCTCTGCTTAAACAACGCATAAGAAAGATTTTAAATTGGCTGATATTTCCATTAATTACACTGTGACATTGAAGTTTAAGAATTTCACATAATTAGCAGGAATTTGACTTAGACTGGTACAAAAGCAATCTGAATGAATAAAAAAGCTGTTATTAACTAAATAAAAAAAAAAGCTTTTTACTTCAAAATTAACTTCCATTTCCAGAAGCCTATAAATCTGATGGCATCAGAATATAATTTTCTTAGCATCTCAGAAAAGCCATGCTGACATTTACCCAGAAACTGTTACCCATAGCACACACCTGCAGCTTTGATGACCATCACACTAATTCAGTGGATAAGATGCAAGCATAACTAACAGCTGCAAATTCAGAGGAGTCACCTGGCAGTAAAAACCGCAGCCCAAATGAATGCCTTTAGTGACTCTCCAAAGAACAGGCATTGTAATAACAGACACAGAAAATTCTGAAGGAAGTACAACTTCAGACAGATACATGGCAGCACTGTCTTATCAAAGACTATATTTAACAAGCCAATACCTGAGGCTTACCTAGCTGGTTTTGAAAATCAACACATTGGTAATATTCCACGTATTTGTTTTGACTGAAGAAATTTTTATAAACATGTCGTGCGCCAAATAACCAGACATCACTATCATCGGTGATTGTGCCAGAGGTCTGATCAGTAAGGTCCAATATAGCACACTGTGCCTCTGCCTCCATCGGGGCTTCAATGTATGGAATGCCAAACAGACGGAGAAGCTCCTGTAGGATGGAGAGAAATCACTTTGTATTTCATCTGAAAAATGAACTTCTATTATGCTTCTGCTTGACTCAGAACTGCTAGATTCATACTTGGGAGAATACAGCTTACCCAATATTAATTCCTGCAAAAAAGCACCGAGTACAATTAAGTCAAGAGGGAAATCCTATTTACTCCTCTCAGGCAGACAGAGCCACGTAAGTCGAGCACTACTCAATCACTTTATGACTACCCCGTTAGAGAATCTGCTACCTTGATTACACACTGTGTGCTCCACAACCACTACTTTAACACAGAGAAAAGTCTATGCATTATAATTATTTGGACTCCTTGAAATAAACACACAGGTTAAAAACAACCAAAAAAACCCAACCCAAAACAAACAAGCAGTCATCACTTTAGCTCAGATAACAGCATGAAAGCGTATCAGAAATGTTCACATCAAGCAGGAAACAGTGGGCAAACTAGTCATCCTTTGGATGTTGTTTTGATATAGATGTACTTTGACACATTTTACACAATTTGCTTTTTATTTATTATTATTTAACCTCAGTTAACTATCCTTCACCTATAACAAAGCAACACTACTAACAGTTTTTGAGAAAACGTTTCGCTGGAGTGAAGGGGGAAATCAGATCATCCTATATGAAATCAAAATGATTCAAATACTACCTGACTTTCCAAGAACATCTGTCCTGTTACGGAAGCAGCAACACGTTCCTGTTGCTGTTTTTGAGCCTGAAGCACATTCTGCTCAACAGAAAGGTCATTTTCTAGTTCTTCCAGTTCTTCCTGAAAAATAAAACAAGACTTTCATCATATATAAATATACCTGAATTGTTAGGAAGTAAAGAACTAAGTCTCCAACTATAACTATTCTAGCAGCACATGCTCCATTAAGTCACACACAATTGTCATAGCTTCTCTAACGCAATAAATTGTAAGACCAGAGTTACGTCTATTCATCAGAGCACTAAAACCTGAAAGTTTCCCTCTGATTTCAGAGAGATTATGGTTAATCACCAGCTTTAAAGAAAAATTAGTTCCCACAGAATTAAACACAGAAATGAAAAAACAATGAAACAGTAAAAAGTTGTCATATACTTTTCCTTAAAAACTACTTGGGGACAGGGCACTTCATTACTAGCTCAAAACAAATAACAAGGAGTTACCAAACTGATGTCTTTCCAGTCATCTGCTGCATCTTTACCATCATCTTCTCTTTCAATATTATGATCGTTTGTGAACTGCACTTCATCAGACTCCTGCAGCATGTCCTGTGTGACAATATCATGTCTGTCTGTGTCCACTTCTGGAACTGCTGTTTCATCACCCAGTTGTTCGTCATATTTTGTAGAAAACTCAGCCTCATTACTGATTTCAGTATCCACTTCAATAAAGCTTCCTATTAAAGGAAAATAAAGATTTCAAATTCCTACTGCTTGTTTAAAAGGAAGTATTTCTATTAGTTTTTAACTTGGGCAGCGATTTTTTTTATCTATACGCAGAAGTATATATAAGGATTGTGAAATTATAGAAACCATGTGTTTGACCATTAGTACACCAGTTAAGTTGCAATGTACACAACAAGATGACTTCCTAATTCTCCGTATTGTATTCTCAGGTTTCAATGCTAAAACATAAGACCAAAGGGAAAAATATAGATTAGATTTTCTTCCCACCTCCTATGTACATAGGAATAGATGTATTTTAAAGCATTTCTTACTAGCAGAAAAGACTAACTTCATCTAACTGAAAGCAGAATAAGGTCCTATTTTCTCACCTTTTTTCAGACAATTAAAAACCACATACCATCAGAATCACTGTCTTCAGACTGTGGTATTCCTTCCCTTTCCTCCTCAGTACCTTCTGTTTCTGGAAAAAGTCCAATACCCTTTTGTACCTCAGATACATTCTCTTCTGCTTGCGAAATTACTTCCTCTGTATTTTCAGAAATTGTAACGTTCTCCTCATTTTCAGAAACTTCTGTTGTTCCGGTATGAATCAAAGCCCTTACACTAGTTTGTACAGGGGAACAGCTTGGCTTCTGCATGCACAAATTTATATCCATATCTCCCAAAGAATTTAAGTCCATTTTGCAACCATTTTCTTCTTTGTCAACATCTTCTTTGCCTTTTCTAGTATTGTCAGTACAAGAACAATTTTCGGTTCTTGATATATCAGTGTCCTTTGGTGTAATATCATTTTTTTCCATCTCCTGACTTTTTTGTTCAAATTCAGCACCTTGCATAATCACTTGGTTTGATGAATGAATTGTCAATGCAGGTATGTTTTTTCTCTCCTTAATTTCAGGAATCTGATCTTCTTCATCTGAGCTACTAAACAGAAAATCCTTCACTTCTGACCTTTCTGGTAGCACTTCATCCATTCTAACAGCAACAACTTCCTCCTTTTTATCATCATCACTGAGAGCTTGCTGAATCGCTCGTAGTGTTCTTGGAGACACGCTGCCTTCCTCTGTTACAGACTGGTCCCCCTTCTGTCGTCCTGTATCTTCATCCCCCAGTTCTTCTTCTGAGCTGCTTTCTACAATAGCTGCCTGGATGGCAAACAATGTCCGAGGCGAGGGTGGTGCTGTCACTACATTGTTATCTTTCTCTGTCTGCAAGTTGTCAGATGCAACTATCTTTGCATTAGGAGGAGATTCATTGATTTTATTCCGTTTAGTAAACTCAAGCATTTTTGACGAGGGTCCTGCAGTAGTTTCCAAGTCTCTACTTGTAGCTTCTTTTGCTTGAATACCTGAAAGAAAGTTTTTTGGTTCAATTAATTTTTTTAGTAAAAAACTGCTTTATACTAACATTCCATTTCACATAATTAACATCTCTGAATAAAGGTTAATAAACTCGCTTTATACAAGTCTACAGATTAGTTAATTATGTCTAAAATTAATACATATTTCATACAAAGTATTGGCTATATATGCCCGCAAACAATCTTTGGGTTTTTCTTAAAACTTGACAGCTACAGACTGCACACACTGAACAAGAGGTTTTACAAAATTAAGACCCAACGCACCTTTTATTAGGATATAGTGAGAAGTCTCCTCAGAGACTACCTTCCTAGATTCCACTTCTTTCACAAAACCACCTTCATTTTCATACTGTGTTTGGATTTCACCTGAGTGCTGTTGATTCAATTCTTTTTGTACATTTTCTATGCACCGATTGAGGCTGCTTTTCTTAAGCAAACCCCTAAGCTGGTACTGGGAAAAGTCACTGGACTCCTTAAAACAAACAAACAAACAATAAACCAAATAAAACAACCCATTAAGTCAATTAAAATAAAATACCATTAGATGCATCTTTTAAGCAAGTTTATTTACAATGCTGTGGAGAGCCTTTTAAGAGTTTCTCTCAAGCAGCTACCATTTATCTTCTACTGACTGCTGCACTCTTAAGTGACAGCAACACAAGCTCGGTAACGCACAACAATCCTACAAGGTACCATTAAGTAGTTCTGAATGTCAGCTAGGCACAACAAGATCTCAATGATGCGATCAACAAAATGTAGCTGGCTGCAGGGCTAGTCTCCCTCTTAAAAACAATGTAATTATAACAGAAACCACTTGTGGATGGGTTTTAGATGATAGTTCTTGGCTTACACTTGGTAATCTGATCTGACATATATTTTGCTTTTAAAAAAAAAAAGTATCTAACTGCACTCTGAAAAGCTATTGTAGATGCAGCACTTCAGGATTCCCTGATTGCCTCTGAACAGCTTTAGTCAAGTATCTGCCTAAGTTGCAAGAGCCTTTCTTCCCAGCTGCCAGCTCCCCTATCAACCTGAGCGTTTGGAATTCAAGCTGTGTTTCATTCTGCCTGAATGAATTTATCCACACCAGCAGTATGCTCTTGCAAATGAAATTTTGGGTGTAATGCTGATGAGGCACGAGACGTAGTATTTTTTCCAGTTCTTGCCAAACTCAAGTTTTAGTGGAAATCAAGAGACAGGACTCTGAATACACACAAGGGAAAGCTCTGTTAAGAGTCATTACCTCATTGAGTTCTTTTTCCCCTCATTGTAACATCTCTTATTAAATAGGTCTGTGGGTAAAGCTTTCCAGAAGTGCTACTCTTATGTAGCCTTCATCTGCATTAATGTCTTGACGCCTTGAAAACTATTTTGAATATTACCTCTGGCATTGCTTCAAATAATGTTCTTTTTCGCTTTGTAAATTCTTTCATATCAGTCAAGATCTCATGCTTTATTTCCGGAGGCAACTTGTTGAAATCTTCTGATTCAATATCTACAGAATGAGGATTTTCACATAACTCTTCCTTTAAAAATGGAAACCAACATAAACATGTATTTTATATTACAGCACAGAAAAAAAAAAAAAATATTTAGAGCATCATTTCAAATAACAACAAACCCCACAATCTTTGTTGCTACTTCCTATACTATGAAGAAACAGTTAAGAAACAGAAAGGTAACTACTCTTTAATAAAGTACATAATTACTGACATACACTATATGAGAAATTTTGTTTTATTCATTTTACAAAAAGAGATGCAGTATTAATCATCAAATCACATCCTACTGCCTCACCTAGGCTTTTATGCTTCCAAAGAGGTTCGCCTTCTGAATGCAAACTACTTCAAAGATAAATTGTATTTCCAAGCAGTTTTTACTTTGATGAAAGCATAGTTTTATTATTCATTATTCCTTCTTCTAAGGTTATATATTCCTTTTCTCCTCTCCCCATGAGAGGAGCACATCAGATGGGAATACAGAATTTGTATGTAAAAGCTCAAGGATCAAAGCACTTAATCAATTCATATTTGGAGAAGTATGGGAATTTTGTTAAATATACTGTCTTATATGTGCATACACATATGCACAAATGCATACACCTCACTTACAGCACTACAGATAACTATTTCTTCTCCATGTGTCCGGAGGAAGTAGTCAGAAGAAAAAAAAAAAAATATACCATAAGATATTTCTTTTCTACTCCACTCTAGTGGAAAAAATTACATTTTATTTCCTTAGTAGTAGGAATTCATAGAGTACTTAAACTTAACTTACTTGATAAGTAATGCTATAGTAGGACCTATACCTCCAAATTCTTTTTCTTCTATCCTTTCTGTTTTTTAAGAATAGCACATGAATGACAGGACTTTTCACAGAAACAAGGAAATTAGGATGCATTTACCTGCAACATCTGTTTTTGACTCATTCTCGCTTCCCATTCTTTTTCATCTTCCTCCTCCGAGCTAAAAATCAAAGAGAAAAAAAGATCATAGAATTGTCTAGGTTGGAAGGGACCTTTGAGATCATCTAGTCCAACCATCAACCTAATCCCGTTAAAAAAAAACCAACCCATCACTAAACCATGTTGCTGAGCACTATGTTGACCAGACTTTTAAATACCTTCAGGGATGGTTCCTCAATCACTTCCCTGGGCCGCCTGTAACAACACTTAATAACCCTTTCCATGTAAAAATTTTTCCTGATAGCCAATATGAATCTCCCCCAGCGCAACTTGGGGCCATGTAGATATTTACTTGGGAAAATAAAGTTCTTATTTTAAGCAAAGGGACATTAGTCATCCCTTTACTGGTAAGTATAAAAATCCACATGCAACATCAAAGTAAATGCATATGTATAAATGCATATACATACACGAGTCAAAAAGATCTGAACAGAAAGAGAGAAGACATGCTTATCTCAGCTAAAACTAGATGGAGACAACAGCTGATGTATAAATCATTACCTGATTCTTATTTGGTCAGCATTTAAGATATATAAAAGTACATGTAAGATGCACAAACAGTAACCTAACAGATAGATCCGTATTCTGATTTAGTATCATTTAAGATGCCAGAAAGACTCCTTCTGCTAAACACATCTACACTACTCAACGGGAGGACACAAACCAGAATAAAGCTGCCACACACTGGCTACTCAAGCTTGCACAGTCATAGAATCCAATTAGAGTTGAAAGGAACCTTAAAGATCATCAAGTTCCAACCCACCTGCCACAGGCAGGAACACCTCTCACTACACCACCTTGCTCAAAGCCCCATCCAGCCTGGCCTTAAACACTTCCAGGGATGGGGCATCCACAGCTTCTCTGGGCAACCTGTTCCAGTGTTTCACTACCCTCACAGGAAAGAACTTCTTCCCAATATCCAATCTAACCGCCACCTCTTCTAGTTTAAGACCATTACCCCTTGTCCTATCACTAGTCTTCCTGACAAAGAGTCCCTCTCCTGCTCTCCTGTAGGCTCCCTTCAGATACTGGAAGGCTGCTATAAGGTCTCCGCGGAGCCTTATCTTTTCCAGGCTGAACAGTCACAGTTCCCTCAGCCTGTCCTCATAGGAGAGGTGCTCCATCCCTCTAATCATCTTCGTGGTCCTCCACTGGACCTGTTCCAACAGTTCTATGTCCTTCAATGCGGAGGACTCCAGAGCTGGACACAGTACTCCAGGTGGGGTCTCACGAGTGCAGAGTAGAGGGGGAGAAGCACCTCCTGTGACCTGCTTATCAAGCTTCTTTTGATGCAGCCCAGGATACAGTTGGCTTTTTGGGCTGCCAGCGCACACTGCCAGCTCATGTTGAGCTTCTCATCCATGAGCACTCCCTAGTCCTTCTCCTCAGGGCTGCTCTCCAGCCATTCTCTGCCCAACCTGTATTTGCACCTGGGGTTGCCATGTCCCAGGTGCAGAACCGCACACTTGGCTGGGTTGAACTTCATGCAATGTGCACTAGCCCACTTCTCAAGCCTGTCCAGGTCCCTCTGGATGGCCTTCCTTCCCTCCAGCATATCAACCACACCACACAATTTGGTGTTGTTGGCAAACTTGCCAAGGGTGCATTCAATCCCACTNTCTAACCGCCACCTCTTCTAGTTTAAGACCATTACCCCTTGTCCTATCACTAGTCTTCCTGACAAAGAGTCCCTCTCCTGCTCTCCTGTAGGCTCCCTTCAGATACTGGAAGGCTGCTATAAGGTCTCCGTGGAGCCTTATCTTTTCCAGGCTGAACAGTCCCAGTTCCCTCAGCCT
>VZRU01005780.1:362-19831 GCA_013398155.1 Pedionomus torquatus
TTTCCTGTTCTTTGCTGTGTGATGCAAAATGCCTGTCCCGCTCCATGCGTAACCCTAGATCAGGATGGCAGGAAAGAAAAGGCATTTTTCTTTGAAATCCTGTTTCCTTCCTCATGCATCCTCACAGAAGCCATGGATACAGGGACTGACTTCTGGAAACTTCAAGCTGACTTGACTAAGAAAATAAACGCGAATGTGTAATGACTGTTAGGCCATCGTGAAGGGGGGCACTTCCCACCCGCTGCTTGTGGAACTCGAAGCAGGTTTGAGGCCACAGCTGCAATCCTCTCCTTCCCCTCTTGGCATCTGCCAGGCCGAGATTTCCTGCCTCCAGCTTCACCTGCCACAGCGCTGCCTTTCCACGGGCCTGACTCATTCATGGCTTTAAGCCCTTGGAAGTCTTTCTATTGTTTTCAGAGGATTTGGGGTCAGGCAACAGCAGTATTGTGCAGGAACTTTCCCAAGCAATGCCCCACGCTAGCAAAGCCAGAAATGTTGCCGGGTTGCTAAAGGATTGTATTACAAAATCCACAGACATGAACAAAGTGCATGGTTTAATCACATGCTGAAAGGCATAACTCTGACCTAGTAAGCCTCCCCATGCCAAATAATAGAGGTTAGGGTTTAAAATGTGAAAAGTGTTTATTTTCCTTAGATTGGAAGGTGGCTGAATCACACTGGTTCAGACTTGCTGGAATAGTTTTACTCCTCAACTCAGTATAAAATTTATGAATATAAACAAAAGTACCTGACTTGAAATGAAATGTATATCAAGCAGATCTGAGCGAGAATTGATAATTCTCAAGGATCCACATGAAAATATTTATATGAGCTGTAATGTCACAAAATCAACAATCTAAGCCACCCTTTATGGAAGTGGAATTTCCTGCTCTCCCAAGGTCCTTCCCACTTCATTTAATACCCTCAGAAGTAAAGGGGATCTTAAATCTATTTTTGCAATACAGGCTTCAGGATCAGAAGCAACACTGTAGTACATATTTATATTGCTTTAAGGACCTGTGGATTAAATGGAATCCATTAAATGGATTTTCAGGTTTAAATACGTGCATTTACAGGCATATTTTACAGATGTTACTTAGGCATGTAAGTACAGTCACGGATATCTGCAAATTATTTTGTGCATAAACAGTTCCAGGTTGCAAACATTCCAGAAATCCTAGTGTTAGTAAAGCGTATCAGATCAAATTAATCCAATTTTTACACATGTTCTTCAGAAAACTTGCTGTGGTGTTTAAGACTCCCGCTTTTCGTTTCAGCTCAGTTGGAAAAAAAAAAATCTAAACTTGATTATCATACAGACAATGTATAGAAAGATGACACCTGCTGGATATTTTGCAGTTTGCACTACATAGCTTCAAATATAGATTAATAAACCAAATTTAACTTCATTACACAAGCATAGCTCTTCTCAATTTGCTTCAGTTGTATATATATATATTATAAATTTTTATATATAAATCTGTCATTATTTCTAGGGCTAAATGCAGTCCCAACTTCTTTGTAAACTCGGGGTTTAAGTCCTATTCTAAGTAAATTCATATCACCTGTAAAATTTTTTTCTTAGTTTGGGACTTCTGCAATTTTTTTGTTCTTAAACTGATACATAAATTAAGCAGAAAGCTCCATTATTTGTCTCGATAGGTTAATTGCTATGGGTAAATAGTCCTAAACTCCAAGGTCAAGGTTATTCCACCTATGCTGGCTGCATGTACCTGACTTGGTAAACATGTCAAGTATCAAGCCTACACCCCAAGTCAAGGCAGTGTAGAACATGCCCAAAGGAGCTGTTTCATGATAAATAAGAACTTAACACTCAAAAATGCTTTCCAAATAATTTAATACACTTCGTATATGGGGCTATGGGTCAGAAAGACGCAGATGATTTTATTTCAATAACAAATACGGTCACTGGAATTCTTTGATGTTTTCATAGAATCATAGAATGGAGTTGGAAGGGACCTTGAAGATCATCGAGTTCCAACCCCCCTGCCATGGGCAGGGACACCTCCCACGAGACCAGGTTGCTCAAAGCCCCATCCAGCCTGGCCTTAAGTACTTCCAGGGAAGGGGCATCCACAATTTCTCTGGGAAACTTGTTCCAGTGCCTCANTCTTATATTTTTTTTCAAAAGCTATTAATATTTTTCAATTTGAGTTTCATAGAACAATAGGAATTGCATAAGTACAAATTATCAAGGTCAGCATCTGACAATTTCCATGAACTACAGCTGTGTAAGTAGTACGTGCTGAAATTACTGGACTAAAAGCAATCTCTAGTACCTGACGGAATGATAGAACTGCATACTTCCTATACCACTCTGCCGAGGGTCTGATGAGGGTCTGTGCCCATATATGATGGCCCCACCTAAAACAACTTTTTGGCGAAACAATTCCTGATTTTTTGAAACTCCTCCTTTTACTCATGAGCTCTCAGGAGCCCTTCAAGCCAAAGGCTTTATTGGATTAACGCCAGTGCCTGTAATCAGATGTTACAAAATCACATGGTCTTGCAAAAATCACATTTTTATAAGTAAAAAGAATAAAAATACAGGGAGAGGTTTTGAGTACTGTTTGTTGGTTGTTTTTTTTTTTTTTCCTCTGAAATACAAGATTGTGAAAAGGTTTAAATACATGATACCTTTGCCTTGAAATACCACAAGTAACTTTAGCTTGATACAATAATCATAAATTTTGTGAGAATGAAAACAGTTGGCTGTTAAGAAAAACAGTGCAAAATGTGCATGTCAAAAATTCCCTTTAGTTTGCAATGAATGTAGAAATGCATTAATTATTTCCAAATTTCATTTCTCCTTCCCAGATACCTTTTGTGATTAATTACCCAACATCATTTTGCATTCGTTGTACAAGAATAAAGCTCCATACAGTGTATCTTTCATTTTGTCATAACAGCTTTTTCATGACGATCAGTAAGGATGTCTACATTTTGGAAGAAAACAAAACACAAGAATCATGAATCTAAAGTGGATTTTATTCTCCTGGGATGATATTCTAGCATAAAAGAGACCAATGTATCTGCATTATTTTAGAAGCCAAATATCAATGTTTCATTAATGTAGGCTTTGTTGGGTGGCACCCAGCTGCTCATTACCTACTGCAGAGGGGAGCTGGTGTCATCAGTTCTGCCTGCCTGAATGCAGTGTTTGTGGCTTTGTCAGCGTGGGCACTAATAATGAGTTGCCAACTAATGCAGATAGATACATGGACTTTCCTACATCTAACTTGTTCTGCAGTTCAGTATAGATAGACTTTCGTATGTGGCACTTCCAATGGGGTACTTGCAAAATATTTAAAGACTAAAGTATTACTACTTAAGGTTCAGTAGGAACAATTCACTCTCACATGACTATTTTTATATTATAATTAAAGACAGTGGTAGTCTTTACCCAAGAATAGTTTGCATCTGTGTCTTCTGAAGAGCAAAACAGCAAATCAAGGTAAAATTGGAAAATCTAAGATAAAATCTGCTAATATTGTTATTGACATAGGGACCTTTTCAATTTATTAAGAATTCTCCATAAAAATTACTGTGTTTAAAATTAGTTATTGTATTACATTTGGGGTTTTTTCCTTCTCTGCATCTAAATGCAATGGACTTAGCATTTCTTAAAAGAAGCTCAGAAAGCAATTTGTTCATAGTAAACATTTGACAAAATAAATTTTAATAACTTGCTTGTGTGAAAGGTAATGATTTTTATTTCACATCTGAGTGAACTGACAATGTGTGTAACATAGGAGTGCTTGTTCTGTTTCCCTCACTGGAAGATGGCATTTTTACACTTGTTATTTGAAGAGAATGCTCACTTGGACAGTTCAAAATGCCTAAAAGTTTTCTGTCTTGACAAAGCAACGCTTGCACCGGGGAGTCAAAACATGGGGACAAGTCTTGGATCATCTCTGACAGGAGACAAGACACATGCATGCATCATCTGTGTGAGGAAAATCTCTTAATTCTAGATTTTTTCCCTTATTCCCACAGTTGACAAACTTTCTCCTACTCTTTAAAGTGAAGAGATGGTTGCAAAAAAATGGGTTAGACCTTGCTGTTTACAGATTTAGAATTTTATATAAAATTGTCAGAGATTTTAGGTTTTGCCTCCTGTGAAAAACTTGCATAAAGAGAACAAATTATATTAACAGTGGCATATTTATCTCATTTCCTAACTATGACCAGCATATTTAGCAAGGAGACGAGAACAGAAAGACACAGAATATGTCCAAGGACTGCAGCCCCCTTGCTGGTGTCTCTCTGGCTGAGAGATGACCCCCCTGCCATGGTGCTTTCCCTGCAAGGATGACAGTGAACACCACCGTCAGTGAGGACAGCAGTGGACACCACCATCACCATCCCTCTGCCAGGCAGAGCTCTGCGGCCATTGTTCTTAAGGCAGCGCTCACTTTTGGCTTCCTTGGCTCCAGTTCTCCCCTGTGCTGGGGCCTTTGGGAATGCACCGTTTTAAGATCGCTCCTCCCTGATCCTTCATCTACACTGGTTTTGTTGTTGTTTTATTTTCCAAGCACTACATGGAGCAACTTCTGTCTTTCATAACTTGCCACACACACATTGTGGCTTCTGCTGCAGTGCTTTGCCACCTTTTCCACAGCTGTAAATTCTTTATTCCAGACCTCATGTAAAGACTTCTCTAAACAAGCAAAAAAGAGAAAATGGTTAAAGACCCTTTCTTTTTTTTTTTTTTTTTTCTTTTTTTATTACTTCCAAGTATGCCTTTTTCTCCTGCCATGATGTTTGATTTTTCAAGTGCATTTTGTTAGAGCCAGGCAATATCATGTAGTTGCCAGCTGGGTATCATACTCTTTCTTAATGGTTTCTCCAGCACCCCCCAATCCTGTTGTTATTAATTCACAGCAGAAAAGGCAGCCGGCTTTATAACAAATTACAAGCTCAGTAAAAATAATTCTAGATTGTTAAAGTAGTAAAATATACCTAAAGTATCTCAGAGCAGATGCTAGCTAGAAATTTGTCCTAGGAATTTATATTCACTGTTTTTCTGGATTTTAATATTAGTTTCTGTTCTGTAGATAGTCTTGGCTATTATTTCTTCTGAGCTCAATAGCTGCTTGTTCACAGAAAAATGTGTCTTTGCTAGAACAGTTGGGAAGCTGGAAAATCCTGACAGCGGGTGCAGCTCATTTTTTCAAATACCAGACAACAATTTAGAAACGGTATGTCTGATTGAGAAGGAGAAATCAAAATGATTGTGATATTTTGTGTGGAGCAGATGGAAGAGCAAATGCTGCCATCATCGCCGTTTCTCTGACCTCAGCTGTGCTTTGTGTTATACGGCTGTAATAAATAAAAAGCAGATCCAATGTTAATTTTTAACTTCATTAATGAAAATTTTCCCTTTGAAAACACAAATTAAATAGCAGCTGTACTTACAGAACCTGACTCTATATGTTGTTTTTTATAGCTGACAAAAATCTTTATAGGTTGCACGCAACTTTTTTTTCCCCTTATGAGGTGATGGATGGCTGCATGCAGTGAGTTGTACCGCTCGAAGGCAAGATCTGGCTATTCTAATTCAATATACGCAAAGCAGAGGCCTTGTAGTACTGTTTCTCTCATATATTTAGCAGCATCTGGAATATAACTGTAGAATCCCCAAATTATAAAGTGAATTAAGAGGGAAGAGGGCAGATTCCTTCAACTCCGAGGCACGGCATTTATTTTACAATTTGTACTACTTGTTTTGCAAAAGACAAAAGTGCAGAGAATCAGAATTGTGCTGGCAAGTAGACATGCCACAGCAGAAAATGTGGTGGTCCCAAAAAACCCTGCCGAAAATCCTAGCTGGGGAAGCAGTAGTCTCCCTGTCATGACTGGGCTGACCCTCGTCTGCCAGAGCTGTCCTCTGCTTCTCAGGAGTTCTGAAACTGTGTTCAGTGTTACCAAACGCTCTTGAGGTTCACGCTGTGATTGCGAGTCTTACTGAACTCCACCACCAGTACAAACCATAGTGGAAAAGCTGGGTTTTCTGAAGTCACGTGCAGAACAGCCCTGCTCCTCGTTCCCCTGCCCTTTGCATAGGCAGTCCCAAAGCGGAGCCACCGGCTAAGCCGTGGACGACCACATTGAGCAAGTTCCTGATAACTGAAAACAGCTCACAGGCTCGAATTGTACCATTGGCAAACCAGTGACACTACTTCAAGCTAGTTAACACCAGTTAGCTAATAGAAAACTAGTTAAAAACAATGGAAAGTGTTGGTTGCTCTGTACTGTATGTATTGAAGCTTTTTCTTTTTTTTTAATTAATGAAGCATATTGGAAAGAATAATTTTCTGGTTTTAACTCAAATGACATGTCTCTCAGGATGATTTCAGTTTTCTGAAGAAGCTGATCTGGGAGATCTGATGTTTGTTCACAGGCAACATATAAGAGACAAAAGTAGAGAGTATTGAAATTATACTGGAAACTATACCTGCCATGGCAGAAGATGTGGACTTCTTGGAAAGTCTTCAGCAATATGTTTATAACTTACTGAATCTGGTCTGCTAAAAAGGCAGTTAATTAACTGTGACAAACGTCATTAACCGTGCTCGAGGCTGGGTTAGAGAGATCAGTGTAATTCAGACTGCACGTAGCTACCGTCCTGATGAGGGGGTGGTAGCACAGTTTTGTCTCACATGAAGCAGAGCCTAAGTGATTTGTTGTGTAGTGCAAAAGAAGGTTCGGTGCGATGACCAGTCCAGCCTTTCTTCTCCCAGGGAAATTCAGACGTTAGTACAAATGGCGATAAGCTTCATGGGGCTGGTGCAGAAATCTGGACTAATGTCCTGCAAACTCTTGCCTGATGTTGAAGAGTTGGAGCTGGACATCCAGTCAGCCTCGCTTCCTCTCTCAATGGAGAGAAGATCATTCAAAGGCTTTTCAGCTCTTCGGTTTTGTCATCATCTGGAGACTCCTGGGGAAGGATTCCTCTCAGCTGACTGCTGTCTAAAAGCCCACTCCATGTTAACTATCCAGGCTTCCTGAGAAATCAGTGCAGACAGACAGGCACCCACTGCCTCAGACACTTGGCGCTGGAGAAATGGAATCCTTCTCCAGAGATGCCACCTTCTCATGGCCTATCCAGGGAAGATGAGCAGCTGCCTGCTCTTCATTTGACTTCAGCTGGGTGAGAGGAAGAGTACTACTAGGGGCTGAATGGCACAGGCTCCATCAGTGACCTAAGAAACGGCCTTGTAAATTTTTGGAGGGTGCTGAAACTAACCTGGCTGTTTTTTACATGCTCATAAAGGTGGTTTCAATTCCAGTTCCCGCTCCGTCCCTCTTAACTGCAAGTGATAGGGAACACAGATTTTCTGGTTTATATTTTAAAATTGAGGAACTGAGAATATAGAAATTCTGAGCAATTTATTTAAGATTCAATATCATTTGCATTGATATGTATAATATATATAATATGCACATAAGATGTAAGTTCTATGCCTATATTAAAAACATATCACATGTACTACATTAGATATGCAGATCAATGTCCTGTTTTGAAAACACAGTCATACCCTTGTCTCACTTTTCTCTCAAGTTCACTCATGCAGTGCAGTTTGTGAAGTGTTTTGATTTTTATATGATTTTATTTTCCTAAGGATGGCTTTAACCTGGAAAAAAATCCCCAGAATTCTGTGCTTGTGGGTCAGTCACGGACTTTAAGGGGAGCATTTATGAGCATGAAATCTCATGCTCCTATGAGGCAATGAAAGTAGTTCTTGTAATTAAAATTACTCATGTTCTTCAGAAAGAGATTCAGCTTTGTTTTGAAGATCGTGAGGAGCAAAGAATTGTCTTCAGAATTTAATGCTTGACTTCTAAACAAGGGTTGAGTCCTAGTTAGCAAATTCCTGGAAGCTTCCTAAGGTGATACCTAACTCTAGCATTGGCTTTAATTAGAGCCACCGTCAAGTATTTGTGTCAGAACCTGACTTTTGTTCGGCCTCAGGTTCAACTCTAACGTTGATGTTCAATAAATATTCATAAAAAAACATAATTCCAGTTTTGATCAACCTTGGTTTCCTATAAAAGCCACAGAAACTTGTGATTTAAAGGAGAAAGACATTCTGTATAAACACTTCCAAGTGCCTTTCCAGCCAGCCGCTGGATGCTCGGTGGCGTGGCCAGAAGATGGCAGGCGTGTTTTGTGGGAGGAAGAAAGTGTGCCAAGCAGGCAGGTGCGCTGGTTGCAAGAATAAAATAATTCACAGTCAAGACTAAAAACGTTAACGTTGTTTCCCTTATCTTGGTAATGGTTGTACCATAAGATAACAAACCCCGTAATAATTTACAGCTGCTTGTGTGCAGGGAGGGAAGGAGCACTCGGGGACACAAGCCCCTCTGACCACACTGATGTGGGACATGCTCCTGAGTGACACAGCGCAGTGCCAGCCCTGCGGGTAGTGCCTGAAAAAGCCACAGGAGAACCCCACAGGATTAGGTTACAAATATTAACCCAACACCTCCTCCCAGCTCTGGGCTTTCTGACCCACCAGCATCCACCCTCGCAACTCGCCTCGTGGAAGTCTGGTGAATTATAATCTGCTGTTCATTCTTTGCTTGGATCTGTTACTGTTTCCTTCTTTCCTTCCCTAACTTCTGCATGAGGAGGGGAAAGGATTAGGATGCAACAAATTTAGATCATGCTTTAGTCTGACACCTTCCCCTCTCAGTTGTCAAAGTCTGCCAGTTTCTGCATCCTTTCTAGAACTGCAAGCTCTCCTTTTACTTAGAAGCAGAATAATTCTGCCTGGTGTTCCAGCCACTGGTAACTGGATAATGCTCTCAGTTTATCGACTAATTTTTGAGTTGGCCAGAAGTGCAAATTTAGGAAAGCAAAGTACTTAATTCCCAGCAGGGGCTGAACATTCAGTTTCTATAAAGCTCTTATTCACTGACCTGGCATTCTCCAGTGTGGAAAATACTTTGTGTTCGCAGAGAAGACTTACAAATTGAAGCAATGCATGTACGACTTAGAGCGGAATGCCAGCATGCTCAGAATTTCTCTGAACTTCTGGGACTTCACTCATAGTTTTGGACCAGGGCTGCAAGAAGTGTGACTTTCCAGAATAAGGAGCAGTACTGTAATCGCAAGATACTCCAGTTTAGTAGAGAGCTGAATGGCTGGCAGTGGTTTCCATTTGTAGGTTTTAGTTGATCTTTCAGATATCCTGGGCACAGGTCACTGGTTCCCCCAAAGGTCAGGACAGATGTCTTGAACATAGTTACATTTTGTGATGGACACTTGCATGGGAAGTGAAGGACAGGGTTGTGAAGCAATGAGGTAGCTTTACATAGACATTTGTCAAAGGTTACAAAGCCAGACATGCACCACTGTGATCCAACCGAGATGTCACAGGTGTGTGAATAACTGAAGCCAAGCCATTGTCCTCCAGGACAGAATGAGCCTCCTGTGTCACTGGAGGTGGGAACAACAATGCTGAGGTAGTTATGTGACAAGATGCTGCTTGTGAGGAATCCAAGAGTCCTAAATTAAGAACATGATTGATCGTGGATGTGCATGTTCAACAGGAGAGTCAAAGGAGCAAAATGTTTCCCATTGCTGCAGACGTTTTTGGGGGGGTGGTACAGTGGGCTTCAGTCTACATTTCAGTGTCCTGCGCACACCCAGCCACCATAGTGACTGCATGCGATGGTACAGAAGTACTGCCTGAGTCAGAGCTGTTTGAGCTGTTTGAGCACTGCTAATGTTTGCATTGGCATCATCAGACCAGGTCACCCACGGGCTCACTCATGGACCAGAGAGAGGACAGATTCCTTGTAGAAAGTTCAGTTTTCCATCATTGCTCAGGGTGGGCCGAGACACTAGTGCTGTCCAGAAACTCCGGTCTGAACAACCACTTTGTTAACAGTGGAGCTAGAGAGCAGGGAAGGAGTTTTGGGAAAGAGGGATGATAAAAACAAAATAGCACATACCACAAAGAGGGAAAAGGTGTGGGCTTTTTTTTTCCCCCATGCATTTTTGTTATGGCTAATTTCCATGTGCGTATCCTGAGCAGTGAGGACTGTTGTGAACAAGGAATAAAACAAGAGTTTTGGATATTTTAGTATTTGAAAAAGTCTGTGGAAAGGGTACAAGAATGACAGATTTCTTTCATTTATTTGAAAATACTGCAGCCTTACAAGAAGTTTCAAATATTCCTGCAAAGAATGGTATTCTACAAGAGATTGAAGAATAAGATATAACCCCCTCATTCTTATTACTTCATGTAAGATAAGATTTTTTGCATCTAGTTAAAAGCACTGCAGCATCCAACCCCAAAGATATCCATATACCAGTTGGCTTTTTGAGGAAAAGATGTCCAGCGGCAATCACATTTTCTGCATTATCTCCAAGGACAGTAAAGAAAGATGACATACCATGAATATATATATAATATAAAGAATTACTCAATAGGGTATGACAGAAAGCTTTCCATCTACAACGGCAGCTCAGCACAAAGATGAGCTTCCTAGTGAGTTATAGAAAACCTGCTAGTGGTGTTTTTTATAACAGCAGGGTAGAGAAATAGCTAAAAAAAGTATTCTTGATGCTTTTTACTCTGGTATAGCAAGAGTATGGATAGTCATTATTAATTTCAAATAACTTAGGATATTGATATTTTGGATACTAGCAGATGGTGATGAACTGAGTGAAAATTACTATGACTTTTAGTAACCTGGATCAGTATATTGACTGAACGGTCATAATTAACATCTACATAGAAAATGTTGGTGTGTTCCTAACATTTGTATTATGCCACTATGATATGATCTATTCTATTCTATTCTATTCTATTCTATTCTATTCTATTCTATTCTATTCTATTCTATTCTCTGTCAGCAGCTACACAGCATTATTTCATGGTGCACTGAACTGGAAAAGGCATCCTGCTGGTAAAAACATCTGGAAGAAAAAAAGTTTCCCTTTTAGTGGCTGGACAGTTCTTCAGGCCAGTGTTTCCACCCAAGCTGTGTGCCAGTACTGCCTTTGAAGAAACATTCCTGGAATTGCAGCCTCAAGTTTTCCCCAGATAAAAAAAAAAAGTCTGCAGTTACCAACTATGGAAAATATATTTGTCTGGCATGACAGTTCTTACAAAAGGATCTTTAATTGCACTGTCAGCAAAAGGTATGGCATATGCTCCTTTCTGAGAGCCAAATTCTTGGTCCCTACCCAGAGCCTGATTAAATAGGATTCATTCCCTACTGCTGAGTGCTTTGAGAAACCTCTTCAAAGTTGTGATGGATGATTCCAGGAGCAGCTCTGGCTCCCAAATGCCCCCTGTGACCGTTCCCGGGTATTTTGGCCAGGGTGTCTGAAGCCTGGTCAACCATCTCTGAAATCCTTCTGAACAGATGATACGGAGTGCTCACACTGGTTCAGCACAGGATTTGGATCAGGCCATCTGGGAGCACTTTCTTGGTCAGTTTAAACTGGTGGAGTTCTGTGCTGCTGGTGAAATGAGTGGTCCCTTCTTTTATCTCCTGGCAGTGGAGTTCAGTGGCCTCCCTTTATCCTAGCATGGAGCTCACGTGGCTGTACAGTGAGCCAGACTATGGACTGAGCATCTTTGTTTTTTTCCTAGATTAGTTCCCTGGTTTGAATTTTCACTTGTACACATGATTGCAGCTGCTGGCCTGAGGAAGAGGATGGGATCATGCACAAGAAGCAGGGGTAAGAAGACAGATTTACCTCATCAGGCAGTAATTGGTCTTCCTTTGAAAAACTGATTACACTGTTTTTCATCATCTGTGTCTCAAAAACCTGCAGTTCACATATGATAAAGATTGTTACTGTCAATGCTAGTAGTTTCAATAACTTCCTCCTTGTCTTTTGTTGTTCCTGGCAACACATATATAGTGTGAGTGGAAAAAAAAACCCATGAAATAGTCATAAAGGGAAGAAGAATGTGTGGATTTTTTGTAGTTTAATTATTTATAATAAACAAAACAGACTCCGTCAGCAGCTGAAAGAGTAAACAGCAAAGCACTTCCACAAAAAATTAAGTGGAAGGGATTTTTTTTTTGAGTCAGAATTGGATGTTTTAACAAAAGCAAAATATTGAAATAAAAAACCCCAACTCTGTAAACCTCCTGGAATGCCATTTGTTTAGGCTCTTCATAGGAAAAAAACAAGAGTGATATATGCTCTGACGGGCTCCTGCTCTTAACCATGCGGGTGATTGTGGGAGGAGGGGAAGAAAGCCATAGAAAGAGTTTGGATACATTAGATGCCAGAGTAATGTATCTGACTATCAAGGACTGAGTCGCCCATCCCATTATTATTGTCTCTCTTTGCTGCTGATTTTTGTAGTACTTTGTTTGTTTGCTTTTGTTTTTTCCAGAAGCCAGTTTAAAAATAGAAACTGGAACGTTTTTTCTTTTTGTGTTAGGAGAAAACATCTGTAAGAATTATAAATGTGCCAGTGAAAAATGATTCATAGGTATGTGTGTATGTGAACTTAGCATATTCTAAAGCCAAATCAATCTCCAGAAAATACAAATAATTGTAAACATTGCCCAAAGCCTGTTATACAAGGACCACCTATAGTGTTGGTGTTGTTTTGTCCTTGTTCAGGTTCCTTAGAGCCATTTTGAGCCACCCATTCCTGTTCCTGACAAGTTATGTTGCCAAATTTAATCAATATTCCATTTTTGTCAAGACTCGGCAACTGGCGTAATACTCTGTTTTTGCCTTTTCATCTTTCACTTTTCATGTACTGGAATAACATCCAGATTTTATATAACGGAATATCATTTGTCCATAAGGCTAAATTATCAGCTGTCATCATATCGTTGAGCTCAATGGAATTAAGGAAACTTGCTGAGTCGATGGCAAATGGGGCAAGTTTCTACAGAATCGGCACTGTTTCTTTTTAATGACACAAGATCAAGAAGAGTTGTCTAAATCTAAATTATTTTCTTCAACTTTCAAGAGAAAATAAAAACTGTTATTTCCTTCTACTGTAACAGCAAGCGTTTCATTAATAACAGTAATTTGTATCTGTACTACTAATACCCAGATCATGGGAGTTTAGCTATTGACTGAACCAAGGGATAGGATTTAGAGCTCTCGTATTTAAAATAAAGTCCTAGAGGACTTTATGTCTCTGATCACAGTGTCGTCAATGTTATAGTGGCAGGTGCCAAGCATTACTAAGGAAGACATAAATATTTGCGTAAGAGAAGCTGATTTTCTTACCTGTGGTAGTCCTCAGCTGTCAGTTCTCACACCATCTGATGGAAACATCACAGCTTTTAAGAAATTCCTTGGTGTTCTGATAAATCTCCCACTACAAGCCCTCCTTCTTCTGTTGTGTTCTTCAGTCAGTCATCCATCACTGACCACCATCGTGGTCATCACTCCAATTACTATCAAATCTTAGCACATTTTTGAAATAAGGAATCAAAAATATTTGTGTATTATACCTGTAAAAAGTAATCAGATTTGAAAGCATTTTCTTTTGTAGTTCCCATATTTTTCTGTGCTCTCCTTTCTCTATTATACTTACTATAACTATACTTTTTTAAAGATATATTACATTCAGTGCATCTTTCTGTAGAACCCAGGATGCATATTGTGAGTTATCTAATAGTTGTAACCGTCAGTGGAATGGGAAATTACAGATCATATAAACCTGGCCTGGATAAAAGTGTTAACCAGTGACACAGAGAGAATGTTCTTGGGTTGGACTAGGGGGATTAAACAACATGAGCTGATTATGCTAATTTTCTTCATCTCTTAATGTCTTTGGATTGCTTCATTGAAGTCGAAAGAAAAATTCCCAGTGATTCATGTGGAGACATATTTCACCCTTTGTTTGCCAGAAAAGTTCCCATTTATATGGTAAGTACAGCAAGTATATGCACATGGTATGATGTGGTACACGAAGCTGGGTTTGACTCCAACCAGCCATTGCTACAAAGTTTAATACACTGACCCTTAATTTCGAGCACCAAATGCCTGGCAGCTTTTCCGTGTTAGGATACAGAAACAAAGTGAGTCATTTGCTCTTCTTACCTCTGCGCAATTTCCCATTCAGGCTGTTTTCAAACTCATCTAGTTTTCACATTATTTAAGCAATTAGCCATATGAAACCTCTTGTTCTCACTTCTCTGTCCCTGTAAAGTAATATTCCACCAGGTAGGTCCATTAAGTTCCCGTTCTGGGATACATTATCGCCTCTGCTGCCATGGACACAGAAAGGTGCTTGGAGCAAGGAGCAATTTGCTATTTCCTAAATGTCCCCTGCTTCCACGTGTGCTTAGACATCACTGGAGATGATAAATAAGGTAATGAAATAAGCTGAACTGTAACCAGAGAAGAAAACCTCCTTCCTTAACTATTAGCTGCTTTTTACCATCCTCTTTAATCGTCACTTGTGTGAAGCAGGAAGATCAGCTTAAGCAAGCTGTTACAGCAAGAGGCGGGAGCCAGCAGGGGTTTAGGATTCATTTATGTCATAATAGGCTATTGAAAGTGATTGCTGAGCCTCAGTCACTGTGAGACACACTCCTGTAGCTGAGCACAAGGCATAATATTCTTTGTCCCTCGAAGCAATGGGGATTTTGCAAATGGATTCACTGGGGCAGGATTTTGTGTTAATGCCTCCTTCGAGTCCTACCACTTGTTTTGTCGGCTGGAGCCAGTTCCCTGGCAGGGTGGTTCTCCTGGGGAAGGATAAAAGAGTTGCAGCAGTCGCTTTGATACTTCCTGGCGTGGTGTGCTTGCCATGTCACTTGATGGATGTGAGCCTTCAGAGCCCTCTTCCCCACCTCCAGGCCAGCAGAATGGCTGCACATCTGAATGATGCCTCTCACCCATCCTCTTCATTAACTCATCAGGTGTTGCAAAAACCGTGATGGCTATGGATTGTAGCTCACCTTAATTTATCATGGACAACTCTATTGCAGACTATCACCTGGCAGCTCCACCCATGCCACAGATACTCTCCTCTCTAATGTAACATATTCAAGTTCCTCTGTTGCTTCCCCAGAAAAAAAATAGAAAACTACTTTAAGTCAAAAGAATAAATTCTTTAGATTACTTTTAAACCATGTGAGCTGCTAATACTGGATCACTGACATGGACAATGGAGCTTTGTGGCAGATAATGGAAGAGAGTTGGAGTGAACTCGTTTAGTATGGGATATTTCTGCCAGTAAAGAAGCAGGAGCACATTCTACCAATTTAAAATCTGTAAAACTGAATGTCCACAACAAAGGCTGAGAAAACTGCTTTCTTCTTTCCCCACAGGGATTTCCTAAAAACAAATAGGAACTAAGGTAAAACTTAAAAGTCTCATTTCACCATATAACCAAAATTCCTCTTTCAACTTTGAATTCAGCTGGCATGCTAATGAATCCTAAGTCTGAACAAATGCATTTTAACTGGATCTTTGTGATTCTGATGAAAGCCCACTAAACATTTTGGCAGTAACAGTCCAATTTTTGAATAGATGCAAGGAAGTTGCAAGGAAATTTAGAGAACAGCAAGTTTGAATCCACCACGCAACACAGAAAATAAGCTTGTGGATTTGATAATTGATCAAAGCTGCATAAAGGTGTGCTATTCCTTTCAGCACACTATGAACAGTAAAGTGATTATCTCAAAATTAAGAGTGTTTGAAGACAATGGTAAAGAAGTCATGAACCTTCACAGGAAAAATATTGACAGTAGGTTTCACTCCCCCTCACCATCTTCCCTCCTCCAGAAGTAGCAAAAATAACATGAAATGTCAAACACAGTAACAAAATAATTCAAGGGTGATCTGCTTTTCCTAAAATATTTGTAGCCACAGAAAACATCAGTTTATATATTGCCCGCACACGTGTCTGGCCGATCATGCATGCAGGCCAAAAGGTATTTCTAAATCCAGCTGTTTCTCTTGATGCTGCAGGGCAGAAGCCTGAGTGGAGCGGGTCATCAGAGAAAGGCCCTGCTGTGCTGCTGGAGTTTCTTTAAGATTCAATACTGAGGCTTGAGTTATGAGAATGAAAACACACAAATAATTGGGATAGTTAGTGAATGTGGGAAGAAGGGGAAAAGTAAGCTAATGGGGCATCCTGCAGGGCTGTGAAGTTGAGAATAAGAAATTTGGTATTAATGAAGGTGATAGTGAAAAGGAAGTGTTCCAAAAAAGGAACAGAGAAATGACACCCAGTTTAGAAAATGTGGGTGGCAGGAAGAACAGTGACACCATTAGTCACAGATGAAAGAAGTGCGGGGACAGGTATGTTAAGAGAGATGCTGAGTTCAGTCACTACTGCACTGCGTCTAAGCAGTTGCATAAAGCCAGCCACGGAAAGAATCTTATTATATGCCATAGAAAGAAAATTGTCTTCATTCATAGACTTCAGAGGCTTTCGAAACAAGAGTTTCCCTATTGTTTACACACACACAAGATGTGTGTAGGCACAGATGAAATTGAGATAAGGTCAAACAAAAGCTAGTATAAGTAAATATTTCATTATATTATAGTATGGTATATTAATACATTTTTGCTGCTGGATAACACAATGAAATAACTGAGCTGGAAAGAGCTAAATATTTATGTGAACAAGGATTCATACAGGGATATGAATATGGAAAATGGATATGAATCCTTATGTTGCAGGAAATGAGGAAATTATTAATGGCACATGCTTAAGAAGACATCTGTCCTTTTCATGTTGTTGCCTACTGTCTTTCTCACTGATGACAACCAGACACTGGACAAGATAATCAAGCATCTAACTGGTATGCCCTGATTTGTTATGATAATTGTCTTGGGATCCAGAAACAAGTTTTTAAAATCATGCAACTGATTTTTCATTTAAATGACTCATTTTTGCAAGTTTATCAAGTAATGCAAACTTTCAAGTTTGCCATTTTGAGTGATTGCATGAAGAGCTATGTGTTTTCATGGTCAAATGTAACTTTAATTTGGAATTAAAGATGAACATAGAGACCAGCCAGTTTGGAAATGAAATTTTACAGGCAGTTCATTCTAGCTAAGCTTGTGATTCTTCAGCTGTAGTGAAATGTCAATATTGTTATGGAGAAGCACTTGCTCCCTGTGAAATAATGTAGATTTATCCAACATCTGTGGAGGAAATGATCTTCAGAGCTTTGTGGTCTACAAATCACCATCACATGACTACACAAAGATGACCCAGTGGAAAATCTCTATTAAGAGTAAAGAGCACGTGTTCTTTCTCTCCAAAATCTCCCTCATTTTTACCCTAGAGAAATCAAATGTCAGATAAAGAATAGATCTTTAAAGTAAATGGGGAAAAAGAAGAGGAGGGGAATTTCAAACTTTCTTTCAGCAAAAAGCCTGGTGGGAAATGTTACTGTATGGTATGCTCTACTCCTTTATTTGTGTTGTCTGTAAGTATTTTCTACAGAGAGGGCTTTTAGCATTGTGATTTTCCTGTACTGAAAAACACTTACAGAAGGTGTTCCTCCTTTGCCTCTATCTGTCCTAAGCTCGTATGGGATTGATTTTTTGTTCTTCGCAATGGAAACCATAACAAGCCTAAAAATTAATGAAATTATTAAAATGCATTCCTCTGTCACTCTTTCTCCCAAAGCTTTGCTTTTTCTTGCTAGGCTGTGCTATGTGAGAGCTAGCTTTAATCTGCCTCCGAAAGGAGCTGTGTTTTGAGGAAAGCCCTGCTGGGTTTAGTTGGATGGCTGCCTGGAGATGGGCTTTGGATCTAAATTTGCTACAGGATTCTGAGTAACCAGCTGAGAGGGGCTATTTCAGCAAAGAGGTAGAGTTCACATTGCTAATGAGACCCATATTTATTGTGCACAGATAACTCCCGCATGGCTGAAACAAATCTGGCCCTCTCCAAGGATGGTAGAGAAGACTTTACGGTACTTGATCATTGTCTGAGATAGTATTTTAATCGGTAAATATATACATGGGTAGATAAAGGGAGATGCGTGTAGTGCATCAATATTTGTTATTAACATAGTAGTTTATACTGATACGTCTCTTTGACTGTGGAGAAGTGGTAGCCTCTAGTGGACTCTGTAGGACTCTGTAGGACTATAGCAAACCTGAGACTTCAGGGAAGATGCAATTGCTACTCACAGTGCTTAAAAACCTACTGCGCACTAGGGAGATGCTTTCTCAGTTTTAAGCTTGGTTGGAGCTTTTTGTGTAGACAAAGTTGTAGGTGGCTCGGACGTTTTTACCAAAATTTTTAGAGCCATTTTTAAAGCCATTTAGCCACTTTAAAGCTAATTTGGGCTGCTTGAATCAGGCAGCATTCCTTCAATAGCTTTAAAAGCAAGATTAGCTGAAATACTTTCAAACCTGGCTTGAATTTTTCATATTGTGGTAGAATATCTAAGTAAGGAATGCCTAACATTTCTTGTGATCCTGTATGGGAATCCCCTGTGTTTGATGATGGGATGGGATGTGTGACTGCGTGCCCATGGCAGGACTGTCCATCTGTCCAGTGGGTCTGAGAAAAGCTAGGCTGTATGCCTGTGTATCAGATCACACAAGGAGGTAAAACTGCATCATTAACCTTGATTCAAATGTACAGCCAAGGGCTTTGGCTTCTGGAAGGGCTCCCTGGCCTGGGGGCACTGCTGGGAAACAGCCCACAGCTGCCAAGCACAGTGGGTCACTGGTCCCCACACAAAAGCTGCACCTAGTAAAAAGAGCTAAGATGCAGCTGGCAAAGAGATCACACACCTGGTGTGTGGCATCTGAACAGGAGAGAGTCGAAGCAGCTGTAACAGCAAGGACCTGACCTAGAAGAGCGACAGCAGGGGATGATGAAAAGGGAATCAAATGAGTAAGTCTCACATGTGGTGCATGAGACTGGGCAGGTCTTAAATAAGTGACTCACTATTAGTGTTCTCGTTGCTTGTAAAATAAAGGGGAAGCACCTCCTTCTAGTGGGAATTAATTCACTGATGTTTATCTCTTTGGAAGTACAAAGTACTATACAAATGTGTTATTGGAATGGCAAGAGAGAAATTTACCTGTGAATCCTTGGTCGCTGTGTATTCTTACCTCTAGCATTTCTTAATGCTTTCAATATCGAGGTTATTGATAGGATGGTCAGTGCCAGACTTCTGAATGTCTGGCACAGAGTGGCTGGAAAGCAGCCTTCAGGAGAAGGACTTGGGAGTGCTCATGGATGAGAAGCTCAACATGAGCCGGCAGTGTGTGCTAGAAGGCCTAGAAAGCCAACCCCATCCTGGGCCGCATCAAAAGAAGCGTGACCAGCAGATCATGGGAGGTGATTCTCCCTCTCTACTCTGCGCTTGTGAGACCCCACCTGGAGTCCTGTGTCCAGCTCTGGAGTCCTCAAGATAGAAAGGACATGGACCTGTTGGAATGGGTCCAGCGGAGGGCCACAAAGATAATTAGAGGACTGGAGCACCTCTCCTATGAGGACAGGCTGAGGGAG
>VZRU01005780.1:20782-33280 GCA_013398155.1 Pedionomus torquatus
GGGAGACCTTCTAGCAGCCTTCCAGTATCTGAAGGGAGCTACAGGAGAGCTGGAGAGGGACTCTTTGTCAGGAAGTGTAGTGATAGGACAAGAAGTAACCATTCTATGATTCTAAATCTCATGTTCACTGGTATCTGTGTCTTGTAGAGTATTTTTATAAAAGAGAGCGTAGTAAGCTTATAGCATTGCAAAAAAGAAGAGGTGATTCACACAAGTGAACAGACAGTGCATTTTTTTTGCCATACATATTCAAGAGTTGGTTCTTTATATAACGAGGTAATTAGTTTGCATATGGGAGAGCCAGAAATCTGGAAGAACTGTGTTGTGATGACTGGCATCACCACCGCTATGTTACTGATTGTTTATTTTGCTTATAGCCGCTCCGAGAGCAAAACTTTTGCTCATGATTCCACTTACATTTGTAAATGCACTGCAGTCTCCAGTTTGGAAGCTGCTTCTCTGGAGAACACCATCTCCCTAATATGTCTACAGATGAACATTTGCCTTGGGTCCTGAGCATCATGTCTGCATTACCACCTATTTTTGTCAAGCGCAATGTGCTCTCAACCTCTCCACAGGAATAGTTTTGTAAACCACTTAAAAATCACGTTTGTTAGCAGCAACACAGCAGAAAATAACAGTGCTTGCTGTCAACAAATAGCTCCTATGGTGCATCGTGACTAGCAACTTCTAGAAAAGTAGTTGTTTCACCCTCAATTATAGTTCAAATACAAAGGCTTATTAATACGTTTTCTGGCTAAAACACACAGTATTCAGAAAAAAACATTTCTTCTTCAGATAGTAATTTGTACTGACAATTTAAGTTTGTATTCTGAATTAATTTGAGAGTAAAGAATGTAAAAGAAAAGGATAAACATGGATTAAGTTAGTCTGGACTGTGGGATTTATCTCCTGCCTCCTGGCCAGTAGAAGAGGCAGGATCCCTGATTCTGCACAAATGGGTAGACTGACTGCAGCCTATGCACTGAGCCCGCATCCTGCTGTCCTGTGGGTTTATTTCCTGCTGGAGAGCAACCGCTCTGCTGACCAGGTTTAAAACCCTACCCAGGGATTGCAGCAGAAAAAGTAGAGTAAGTAAAAGTAAAGTAGAATCTGAGGAAAAGTGTATCTGTGTTTTAAAGATGGTTTTGAGTAACATGCATCTGCTAAACTGTATGCATCTGGAAATTAAGCATTTAAGCCACAGTCACTTCCAGTTCCCTTTACAGTCTGTGCTGATAACCAGGCACAGGTAGAGGGCGATTAAGCTCATCATCAGACAGGCCTCTAAGGTCAGTTGCCCTCTGGAGGTGTCTGCATCCCTTCCTGTCTATGCTGGGAACACCTACACACAGACACCTACATTGTAGGTGCCAACAAAAATGTCTAAATCTGAACTGGTCACTCTCATCTCCATCATCCATGGAAATGTGCAGTTGAGGTAGTAAAGCGCAGGAGGGGAGCTACAGCTCAGCCAGGCCAAGGAGGCTGCCAGGAAGTCGACAAGGGCAACCCAGTCAAAGCTGTAAATGTTTATGTTGTTGATCCAGATCACGTAGGCTTCAGGGACTAAGAGGCAAGCATCCAAGAGGCAGCACAAAGCTGAAATGCAAGAAACAGATGACCTCACATGCCCGACAGAGATCACTGAGGCCTGGGCCACAGTAATAAAACAAAATCGATAGCTTCTTGGATTACAAAGTTGTAAAGAAAACAGGCAGGACAGCATCTGGCTGGCCTTGCTATGGGCAGGCAGTCTTAACTGCTGAGAAGTGTTGTTGGGGGCAAAGTATTTTGAACATAAAATCTTTATCACTTGTAATTGTGGAAGCATATAAAAAGACAGTGGAATAAAACAAACAAAGAAACGAAAATAGAAATATAAGCTTATGGTTCATTTTCCTGTTAGCAGGAACATGGCAACACTATGAACTGAATGGTTATGGGGTGTTGCATTGGGTGACAGAAATGTCATAGCTCCATTGAGCCCATTTACCTTCAGGCACCTAAAAATTTGGCTCAAACTCTCTGTTTATTGACCAAATATGAATATCTATGTAACACAAATTCCCATAAAGGCACTTTATTCCCTCCCCATCTGTTATTTCTTTTAACAGAAAAATCTTCTTGGAAAGAATTTCTGTATGGTACCTGAGGGAAACAGCATTTGACAGTCACTTGCACGCTTGGAACATGACTATATCCATGCAGTTATTATGAACTGCCTGTAGCCTTTTCTTTCTGTTGATGAATGAAATAGTAGTGTAAAATATCATCAGGATCTTACACACCACCTGTTTCTGCTCCCCCTTCCCTTTCACCTTTCTGTTATTGTACATCTCTTTATTTTAAGTAGATTTACATATCCTATATAAACAATAAAATAAGTAGAGCATCTTGTATGCAACAGATCTTTTGAAGATCTCGCTGGAACAGTGCAAGTATAAGTGAAATTTAAATAGAAAGTAAGTAAAAATTCATTGCCACTTTCCTAATGAATTAATCAGTAGTTAAATCTGCACAACAGCTACTCATTGGGCAAGTTCTAAATGTGGATTCTAATCTACCCTGATTATTTATATAGTTTTTTAATTTGAAGGGACATAGGCATGTGACTCTGCTGAGAAATTAGTTTGTTCAGTGGTTTAGAAGACTCTCAAGCTTCCAGACAATACAAATAATTTTACAATAACAAGTTGAATTCTTTCAGCAGTTCACACCTGCTTTTTTTTCCTTCTTGAAACCTATCTATGGGATAGAATCAGTTAATTTGGCATCCTAATTTGTATTCACAGAACTCAATATATCATGTGACTTCTAAAATGGAATTTTTCAAATGAGTTGAGGCTATGAAATAGCTTCCAGTATCCGAAGGGAGCCTACAGGAGAGCAGGAGAGGGACCCTTTGTCAGGAAGAGTAGTGACAGGAGAAGGGGTAATGGTTTTCAACTAGAAGAAGGGAGATTTAGATTGGATATTAGGAAGAAATTCTTTCCTGTGAGGGTGGTGAGGCACTGGAACAGGTTTCCCAGGGAAGATGTGGATGCCCCATCCCTGGAGGTGTTCAAGGCCAGGCTGGATGGGGCTTTGAGCAAACTGCTCTAGTGGGAGGTGTCCCTGCCCATGGCGGGGGGGATGGAACTCAATGATCTTTAAGGTC
This sequence comes from Pedionomus torquatus, assembly GCA_013398155.1. Lineage (NCBI taxonomy): Eukaryota > Metazoa > Chordata > Aves > Charadriiformes > Pedionomidae > Pedionomus > Pedionomus torquatus. The sequence goes on from VZRU01005780.1 coordinate 23,943, forward strand.
CCTTCCAACTCTAACCATTCTATGATTCTATGAAATCTTACAGTTATAGAGGCAGCCTGTGACATTATCATGGTATATAATCATATTTGCTTTTGTATAACAAGGCAGCTTCAAATAGCAACTTATTTATCCATAAAGGACTAAATGGAGATTGAAAATCTGGCACCAGGGACCTCAGTAGAAGGTATTTAGCCTACCATGATTACTGAAGGAAACTATGGGGAGATGAAGTCACAACATGCTTTCCCAACAGACCTCAAGGAATGGGGAAGAAGGATTTCCAAATACATAGGCATCCCCATGAGAAGAAAATTAATTACCATATCCACTGTCATTTCAGGGGTGAAAAGTGGTAAAGAAGAATTACAGGGAAGACTAGAAATTAAAGGAAAGTAGAAATGAGAATGCAGCAGCTATTTTTTCTAAATTTACTGGAAAGATGTATTACACTGTGGCACTTCTTTAAGGGGATAAGGAGGTTTACCAGCTTCTACAAGAATGTATCATGTTAGGCACTGCTAGAAAACCTTTTACTTTAGATCTGGACATTATTTCATTCCAGTCTTTCTTCTTCTCTGCATTTTCTGCAGTTGCTGCTATGACACTCAAACAGCCCTTTCACAAAGTGAAGCAAGGAAATACGGGAGTTTGAGGAGTTCTCAAAGGAACCCCTCTGTCTTCATTCCTGTCCATACTATTAGCCTGAAAAGGAGTGTTATCTAAAGAGGGATTGAACAGCGCTGAAATCTTGGGGAAGACATTTGAATACTGCATGGTTGGGGACTTGAATATAATGTATGTACTTCAGACCTATGCACATATTCTCCAGGGGCCTAAAGCTGAAACATACATATGTGGAAGAGAAGGAAGGTAGGACTGAACAAATTTGCATGATCAAGTGGAAGGCGGGTTGCTCGAGGATGCACTTGGTTCTTGTTGGAGAAAGGCAAAAGGGTCGCGTATGGGAGCTGGAAGATTTCAGCAGGGTTGGCAAGAATGGTTTAAACTGGAAAAACAGGGAACCAGCAAGGAGTGAGAGTGGACTGGTGAAAGCAGCCATAGGACCATTTAAAGTAATAGACTGGGAACAGCCAGGCTGAGTAAGTTAATGGGATAACGTGGGTGGAAGACTCATAGAGTAGAAAGTGAGAAAGAAAGCAACCAGTGAAGAAGAAGGAAGATAGAGAAATGTGAGGTGTAAAACTGCTTGAAAACCTCTGGTGAGAGGTAACCAAGCTCTGATTCATCACCCCTTTCTCTGAACGTGTAAATAGGCTGAACAACTGCATGGGCTGCTCTTTTGATGGTATTTAACTCTTATCTTCTGACATTAATTAGCTTTGTTCAATAGAGGTAAGAAGGATCAAGGGGCAACACAGTTAATGCTGATGGAAATGTTTTATACAGCCTAAGGGAACAGCTGCTTCAGCCACAGCAAAGAATTATCAAGATAGGGTCACTACAGGTGATTTCATCCATTTTACGCCACAAAGCGGTGAATGTGTCCAAGGTCCTAATCCAAGTGCTTCATAATGCTTTGAAAGCTTTATCTTTTTTTCCACGCTTCAAAGGCAAGGTAACAGTACATCCTTTGTGTGATACGCTACCCCAGCGCCCAGGGGCCAGATGGGGTTTCTGGGTAAAGGTGCTTTACAGCGTCTGTTCGTTCACCTGAGTCCATTCAGCGCTGTGTGAGAGCTGCGTGGTCCTCACAGCAGGGCAGCCATGCAAGTTCATGCTCTGTGTTTTTCTATACATCAAAACAAATGTTACAAACCTGAAAGTAGGTTCAGGTGCCCTCTGATGACAATCTCAGCTTTACACTGATGCGGCAGACTCTCCGTACAGTGGAAATTCCCTGAGATAATTTGAGACCATCTAGATTCAACTCAATGGATGATGTTTTCTCTTTTTCAAGTGGAACACAAATATTGGAGGACAAAGTTTTCCATTGTGTTTTGTTTGAAAAACTCCAGGACTCATTCATAGTAGTGCTGTGCACCCATTTACTATAAATGTGGGAGGAATCACAGTTAACACCTACTTTCAGCTTTTCTAAGCTGAAGGAAGAGCTAAGAGCTGCTCTGAGCTAAGACTTCACTCAATTACTATAAGAAGCAAATCCCATCTTTTAGAAAAAAAAAAACTTTAGAAGTTGTTCCAGCTTCTTTAATTATTTTCACTCCTAAAATTTCATACAGCAGTCTGATTCTGCCTAGTTTCAGCTTCAAGACTTGCCATACATCAATGTACATTAATGGATGTGACCGATACATATAATTTTATTGTGTGCTGAAAATGTTATTTTATAAAGTAAGATACTTAGCGACTATGCTTATGTTTAACCCTCAAACCTCCAGTTAATAATGTGAATAAATCAATGTGTGGAGCCTCTTACTAAGAAGCGGTATACCAAACTTTTAATAATTCTCTCTCCCAATAGTTTTTTGAGCTTTGTGCAATTTGTCTTAGAGGACACTGTAGCTGAATACAATATTCTAAAAACATTTACCCTGAAAGAAAGAAAAAGCATAACTTCTCAACTGGTATTTGAAAACCCCATGTTTATATATCTAAAAACATATTACTCCTTTCAGGCATAGTGTGCAGGGGGAGCTGACTTCAGTGACTGTCTGCCATGATCCTCAGCTTTGTTTAAAAACCACACAAGGTGCCTCTCTGCTTCTTGAACATTTAAAGCATGAAATAATTTAGATGAACAAGATGTTCACGCTATCAACACTGTTTTCAGCAAAAATCCAAACCAAAGCCCCATACAAGCTACTATGAATAAATTTAACTCTATCTCAGGCAAAACCGGTGGAGAGTTCTATGCCACAGATTGTCTTGAAATAATATAGAAGTGTTTATCAATACAGTAACGCATACGATTTTGCAAAGCTGTACATGGAGGCAGATGATGATGGTCAGAAAGATCCTTTCTTTGCACTTGATCTGTTACAACTTCCCGTGGTTGTTTTAACTTTTATTGCCAAATGACAGATTTTTGCACTATTTCAGTAAGTGATAACATTTTAAACTTCCAATCTTCCATTCCTGTGTTACACTCCAGGCAGGATTTCCAACTTGAGCAACTGGCAAGAGGCCAATATATTTGAAGGCCTCTTTTGGTGGTGAATGGAGTTGTTAATGAATACGGTTAATCCAGCTGGCAGCCAGTCACCAGTGGTGCTCTGCAGGATTCAGTACTGAGGCCGGTTCTGTTCAACATCTTTATCCAAGATCTGGACAATGGGATTGAGTGCACCCTCAGGAAGTTTGCAGATGACACCAAGTAGGGCAGGAGTGTGGATCTGCTTGAGGGCAGAAAGGCTCTACAGAAGGATCTGGAGAGGCTGGATCGATGGGCAAAGGCCAATGGGATGAGGTTCAACAAGGCCAAGTGCCAGGTCCTTCACTTGGGTCACAACAGCCCCATGCAGAGCTACAGGCTTGGAGAAGAGTGGCTGGAAAGCGGCCTGGCAGAAAAGCACCTGGTTGGTCAACTACCGGCTGAATATGAGCCAGCAGTGTGCCCAGGTTGCCAAGAAAGTCAACAGCACCATGGCTTGTATCAGGAATAGTGTGGCCAGCAGGACTAGGAAAGTGAACGTCCCTTGTACGTGGCACTGATGAAGCCCCACCTTGAGTACCATGTTCAGTTTTTGACCCCTCACTTCAAAAAAGACATTGAGGTGATGGAGCATGTCCAGAGAAGGGGAACAAAGCTGGTGAGGGGTCTGGAGAACAAGTCTTGTGAGAAGCGGCTGAGGGAACTGGGGTTGTTTAGTCTGGAGAAAAGGAGGCTGAGGGGAGGCCTTATGGCTGTCTACAACCACCTGAAAGGAGGCTGCAGCCAAAGGGGGGTCGGTCTCTGAAGTAACAAACAATAAGATAAGAGGAAATGGCCTCAAGTTGCACCAGAGGAGGTTTATATTGGATATTAAGGAAAATTTTGTTACAGAAAGGGTTGTCAACCATTGGAACAGGCTGCTCAGGGAAGTGGTGGCATCGCCATCCCTGGAGGTATTTAAAAGACATGTAGATGCAGCGCTGAGGGACATGGCTTAGTCATGGACTGACATTATTTTAATGTTTTTTTCCCAAACTAAACAATGCTATGACTCTGTGATTTGTAAGTGAGGATCATACTGTGTTCTCTGTGGACTCCTCCGTCTGCCAGCACACAAATAACTGCAGAATCACAGCCTGCTGTGCCACGCCTGCTTGAGGTATGTGAGGCAGAAGAATAGCAGCTGACCATGCCTCTCTGGAGCTATTTATCTGCATGTTTCCTAGAAATTTGGACCTGCCTAAGTATAGTGCTTAACTGGTAAAAAAAGAACCATGCATAGTTCCAGTTTCACGGTACCAAAAATTTCCCAACCTTTTAACTCTCAGTCTCACCTTAGCTAACAATACTTACCTTTACACTGGGCAGGGAAATCACGTTACTCCTTTTATAGAAAAAAAGTTCCTTCATTAATAATATTCTCTTACTTCACCACATAAAACTATAATTATTAAATGTGCACCCAATATTTATATAGGATGACAGCCACCTAACATTTCCTGCCAATCTCTACAAAAAAGACTTGTCTCTCAGCTCTGCAGTCCGTAGAAGGCCTTGAAGGAATTCTGTTAATGGTTGGCACATTTTTGCTGATTTCTTCATAAACATCTTTTCTAGCTTTTAGAGCTAAACATTGCCAAAATTTCCATGTAGTATTTTGAACAATTTCCTCCTGCTTCTGTCAGTTGGTGTATAAACCAGCTTTATTAGTTTGGTCACTCGCAAAATAAATCATGTTAGGAGAAAATTAACCTACCAGCAAGAAAACAAGAAAATAAAGGGAAACTTCTGCATTTTTCAGAATACTGTGAAAAATATGGCATTTCATCAGGTTCACAAGCTCTGCTGGAGTGTCAGGGACTAATGAAAGTTACTACACACCACCTGCTGAATCAACTTAAATAGACAGTCTGATTAATTGAAGTGTCAGTTTAGCCAATGGCTTCAATTTCACTCTTTCATAAAATAAAAGCTCCAACAAAGAATTATGGAAGAAACCTATTAGGTTATCTAGTTCATTTCCTGGCACTCCAGAATAGTCCCTCTGAAAACATTCTTATTCCGATTTGTTCAATGCAGTTATAAAGGCTTGGAAAGGCACAAGCCACTGCTGCCACCAAGAGAAGAATTCCCAGTCTGCTAACACCTCACCTCTATCCTGACATACAAGTAACGATTTTATTTTTGTAATAGTATTGTATTATGTCTACTTACATAAAGCTCTCGCACCTCTCTGTACAGCTGGTATTCCTACAGAGGAAATATCTAAAGCCTGTGTTAGAAACTCCCCATGCGTTGTCAATCATTTCCTACTCATTTCATCAGAGACCCATACTGGCACAGGGTCCTATCCATAAGAAACTCCTTTTGAGGCTTGCACGACAGACTGCCAGCCCCTCAGGGCAAAAAAAAACCCCTCTCTTCTTCAGTGTCTGAAAACACCTGCCATGGTCCAAGCACTGCCAAAACACCCCAAGAATAATACAAATGCAATCACTTTCTGCAATAGATGGACTGTGTGGTTGGTGTTGGCTGCATTGGTGGGAAAGATATACATACAGAGAGAGATCCTTTTCCTGGCAGGTAACAGTGTTCCTTCTTTGCTCAGCCTTTATAGTCTGCTGCAATCAAGCTGTGTGAACAGAAAATCAAATGTTAACATAAACAATCAGAAATATGTCAGATTGAAGTATTCAAATTTTGGCACCTGGAAAGCTTGTGGTTTAGGTTTGACATTAGGAAGACCACTCTTTACTGAAAGAGTGATCAGGCACTGAACGGCCTGCCCAGGGAGGTGGTTGAGTCACCATCCTTGGAGGTATTTAAGAAACGTGGAGATGTGGCACTTCAGGGCACGCGCTAGTGGCCGAGACTGTAGGGGCTTTCTGTGTGTGTACGGTAGGACTCAGAGGCCCTTNGGGGTCTGGAGAACAAGTCTTGTGAGAAGCGGCTGAGGGAACTGGGGTTGTTTAGTCTGGAGAAAAGGAGGCTGAGGGGAGGCCTTATGGCTGTCTACAACCACCTGAAAGGAGGCTGCAGCCAAAGGGGGGTCGGTCTCTGAAGTAACAAACAATAAGATAAGAGGAAATGGCCTCAAGTTGCACCAGAGGAGGTTTATATTGGATATTAAGGAAAATTTTGTTACAGAAAGGGTTGTCAACCATTGGAACAGGCTGCTCAGGGAAGTGGTGGCATCGCCATCCCTGGAGGTATTTAAAAGACATGTAGATGCAGCGCTGAGGGACATGGCTTAGTCATGGACTGACATTATTTTAATGTTTTTTTCCCAAACTAAACAATGCTATGACTCTGTGATTTGTAAGTGAGGATCATACTGTGTTCTCTGTGGACTCCTCCGTCTGCCAGCACACAAATAACTGCAGAATCACGGCCTGCTGTGCCACGCCTGCTTGAGGTATGTGAGGCAGAAGAATAGCAGCTGACCATGCCTCTCTGGAGCTATTTATCTGCATGTTTCCTAGAAATTTGGACCTGCCTAAGTATAGTGCTTAACTGGTAAAAAAAGAACCATGCATAGTTCCAGTTTCACGGTACCAAAAATTTCCCAACCTTTTAACTCTCAGTCTCACCTTAGCTAACAATACTTACCTTTACACTGGGCAGGGAAATCACGTTACTCCTTTTATAGAAAAAAAGTTCCTTCATTAATAATATTCTCTTACTTCACCACATAAAACTATAATTATTAAATGTGCACCCAATATTTATATAGGATGACAGCCACCTAACATTTCCTGCCAATCTCTACAAAAAAGACTTGTCTCTCAGCTCTGCAGTCCGTAGAAGGCCTTGAAGGAATTCTGTTAATGGTTGGCACATTTTTGCTGATTTCTTCATAAACATCTTTTCTAGCTTTTAGAGCTAAACATTGCCAAAATTTCCATGTAGTATTTTGAACAATTTCCTCCTGCTTCTGTCAGTTGGTGTATAAACCAGCTTTATTAGTTTGGTCACTCGCAAAATAAATCATGTTAGGAGAAAATTAACCTACCAGCAAGAAAACAAGAAAATAAAGGGAAACTTCTGCATTTTTCAGAATACTGTGAAAAATATGGCATTTCATCAGGTTCACAAGCTCTGCTGGAGTGTCAGGGACTAATGAAAGTTACTACACACCACCTGCTGAATCAACTTAAATAGACAGTCTGATTAATTGAAGTGTCAGTTTAGCCAATGGCTTCAATTTCACTCTTTCATAAAATAAAAGCTCCAACAAAGAATTATGGAAGAAACCTATTAGGTTATCTAGTTCATTTCCTGGCACTCCAGAATAGTCCCTCTGAAAACATTCTTATTCCAATTTGTTCAATGCAGTTATAAAGGCTTGGAAAGGCACAAGCCACTGCTGCCACCAAGAGAAGAATTCCCAGTCTGCTAACACCTCACCTCTATCCTGACATACAAGTAACGATTTTATTTTTGTAATAGTATTGTATTATGTCTACTTACATAAAGCTCTCGCACCTCTCTGTACAGCTGGTATTCCTACAGAGGAAATATCTAAAGCCTGTGTTAGAAACTCCCCATGCGTTGTCAATCATTTCCTACTCATTTCATCAGAGACCCATACTGGCACAGGGTCCTATCCATAAGAAACTCCTTTTGAGGCTTGCACGACAGACTGCCAGCCCCTCAGGGCAAAAAAAAACCCCTCTCTTCTTCAGTGTCTGAAAACACCTGCCATGGTCCAAGCACTGCCAAAACACCCCAAGAATAATACAAATGCAATCACTTTCTGCAATAGATGGACTGTGTGGTTGGTGTTGGCTGCATTGGTGGGAAAGATATACATACAGAGAGAGATCCTTTTCCTGGCAGGTAACAGTGTTCCTTCTTTGCTCAGCCTTTATAGTCTGCTGCAATCAAGCTGTGTGAACAGAAAATCAAATGTTAACATAAACAATCAGAAATATGTCAGATTGAAGTATTCAAATTTTGGCACCTGGAAAGCTTGTGGTTTAGGTTTGACATTAGGAAGACCACTCTTTACTGAAAGAGTGATCAGGCACTGAACGGCCTGCCCAGGGAGGTGGTTGAGTCACCATCCTTGGAGGTATTTAAGAAACGTGGAGATGTGGCACTTCAGGGCACGCGCTAGTGGCCGAGACTGTAGGGGCTTTCTGTGTGTGTACGGTAGGACTCAGAGGCCCTTTCCAACTGTGACGATTCAGTGAGTCCTTATTTTTCAGATGATGTTTTTTCAGGTGTTTGGCACTCCCATTGCATGCCCTGCCTTTCTGCGTGGAAGCATACATTTTTATTGAAAAAGTTATTTAATGAACAAAATTTTAACACCACTTTTGAACATTTTTATGAACTCTGTTGTTACAGTTCTCTGGAAGTGCAAACTACATTGCCTGAAGAGTAGCAGACGATAGCACTTTTTTCAGCAAAAAGGCACTTACAGTTTTGAGGATCATCAGAGCCTTTGTGGCTCTGTATCAGGAGTAAACACTGGAAAAAGAGCTACAGAACTTTAAAGGAATCTGTTGTCTCAAAGGGCAGGACTTATTAGCCACATGGGAAAGCCCATGTGAGTAATAACTGGAAATAGCAGCCAACACTCATCTACCTCCGCTCTTTTTCCACAACTCCTCTGGGAAACCTGTTCCAGTGCCTCATCACCCTCACAGTAAAGAATTTCTTTCTGGTATCTAATCTGAATCTCCCTTCTTCCAATTTAAAGCCGATACCCCTTGTCCTATTGCTACAGTCCCTGAAAAAGAGTCCCTCTCCTGCTCTCCTGTAGCTCCCTTCAGATACTGGAAGGCTGCTAGAAGGTCTCCCCAGAGCCTTCTCTTCTCCAGGNGCCCATCTTTTATCTTTTTTTATCTCCATTATCTTTTTTAACTGGCGGTTTCAGCCAAGGGTTGGAGCCCCTGTATCCTCTGGTTTATGCTCCTTGTGCACCCGGCCGAAGGCGGGAGAACTGAAGAAGCCCAGATAGGGGGCAAAACCACTACCAAAAGGCCCGTGTGGTATTAACATCTTTCCCATAGTAAAAAAACATAAACATGACATTTTACCAGCTGCTGGGAAAATCACTAAGGAAAATAACTCTTCCTGCGGCCTAGAGGCTTCACCGAATCTTGCTACTCTGGCCAAGTCAAGCCCGGCAAACAGCGCAAGGCAGGGTGTGTCATAACCCTGAGTAATTTCGGTTGTTTCTGCCTCACAAGCGATATCCCTGGACACGAGTCCGCCGGGAGCTTGGCAGCTTCGCCAAGCGCCGGGCTTCGGGGCC
>VZRU01005783.1:10568-30059 GCA_013398155.1 Pedionomus torquatus
CTCCAGGCCCCTCATCATCTTTGTGGTCCTCTGCTGTACCCTTCCCAGCAGTTCCCTGTCCTTCTGGAACTGGGTAGCCCAGAACTGGACACAGTGATCCAGCTGGGATCTCCCCATGGCAGAGCAGAGGGGGAGGATGACCTCCCTCCAGCTGCTGGTCACACTCTTCTTGATGCACCTCAGGAAGCCATTGACCTTCTTGGCCACATGGGCATGTTGTTGGGTCATGAGCATCCTGTTGTCCACTAGGACTCCCAAGTTTTTTTTTTCTCAGAGCTGCTCTCCAGCAGGTCAGCCCCAAACACCTTTGTAAGCTTGCTAATATCTTAGAGAGTATGAAGGAAGTTCTTTCCTGTGAAAGAAGAGTTTGAACTTAAAGCACCCAAATCACTCTGAGGATGTTCTCTCTAATAAGACTTTACCTCAAGGAAAACCTATCAGCAATACTGAAAGTTAAAGATTATCAGTTTTCCCCAGAGAGCGATATCACTGTCAAGCAGTTTCTCATTTGACAGGAAAAAGATGAACTGAAATGCACAAGAACAAATTAGTATATTAAAATAATAATCTTGGTTACATTGTATATACAGGGAGGTGGGGGGGAGGAAACGACTGCTGTAGTCATGCACAGATCCAAGTAGTAACAAATCGAATTAAGATACTTCATTTCTAATTAAAGGTACTAAAGGATGATTGACTGCAGAGCACTGGCTATCACTGAGCAGGGCAGTATCATGGAATTATCTAAACAATGGAGGCTGCATTCCTGTCTGTTTTTTGAAGTTACTCAAACATAGGCACATCTCTAAATCCTCACACATTTCAGGGCACGGATTCCCAACCTCTGAAACTTATGTTAGTGACACTGCTTTTGCTTTACACAGTGCCATGGCAGCGTGAGGACCCAGAGAGCTAAATACTGCTGTTGCCTTTAGTCAAAGTTCCCACATGCAAAAGAATTAAAAAAGAAATTCACACCAGACAGCAGGTAGTAGCTTTTAAAGGAGCACTGCTGGCCCAAGGGACAAGTGTCCTTATACGGCAGCCAATGACTGAGAGCTCCCCAGAGAGCTGGAGAAGGTCCCCAATCTGCAGCAGTCCCTATCTATGTCCACTCTGAGAAGGACAAAGCACCAGCCTGAGGAATATAAAAGGTCTCCACAGGGATTTTATCAGAAGTTCAAGTGTCTGGGGCTAATAAAAATAACTTCTTCCTTTTGTTAATAATAAACTATTTAAAGCACAAGTTCACTATGCATGACTTACCTTTGTTCTCTCCACTCTGCCAGCAACAGGACTTTCTTCTACAGAAATGCTGGAAGAGAAACAAAAGTGTTTTTTTCTCCATCACCTTCAAACACCTTCTGACTTACTCAACCACTCTTACAATTTGTTGTACAATTACACTCACTTGTTTATCGCTGGTCAGCTATATCAAATTTTCTAGAGAAAAATATAAACTACCCCCAGCAGCAAATTACATTTGGGCAAAGCTCTTGATGTTTGATTGAGAGAAGGAAAAGACACGGGAACTTTGCAACCTTTATCGCTGTTCAACTGGAAGGTACATTTCATGGGTTTTAATATTGATTCTTTCAGTTGAAACTATCAAATTCTTTGTACAAAATTAATTAAAAGCTGCCTGAACGCATCTACCTTTGTTCAAAATAAACACCAGGGAGTTCTTCCAGTGGGGGAGTTTTTCCAGTGGGTAATAGGTGCATTTTCAAATTTTGTGCTGGGTGGAAGCCCTGGAGCACCGGCGTAGTTTGATTTGTAGCTGCATCCTGAGGGTTACGAAGGCCAGAAGGAATGCTCCGACGTAAAGCTCTACTCGATGATCTTGGAGTTACCAGTTTTTCAGAAATCCGCTGGGAAGATCTGCGAGGTGTCTTTGAAAGCACGCCTGAAAAAAAGCATGTTTAATGTTTCATTACTACACCAGTTTCCAGAAGATGTAACAAACTGTTTGAATTGTAGCTGGGAACACTTTTGCCTTCTGCTTGCTGAATTCTCTTATAGAAATATCATACTGAAATGTTATAGAATTCGAGGAGTTGACAAGATGTGACAAGAGCACAGACAACTATCTTAACTCCAGCTAAACTGTTTAGTAATGACCATCCCTTCACAATTAATTAATTTCCACCTTTCACATTAGATAATTTTAATAGAATTAAAGTTACACAGATTGAGAATTGATTCTTATAAGAGATTCTCTGCTAGAGCTTGCTGAAACCCAGCTTTTAAGGTCTCCTCTGCTAATACAAAGCATGTGAAGAAACTGCTAGTCTTGTCATAGGAAAGAGACCTACACAAAAAATAAAGTGGGAATTTCGAAGTCAACTTACGAGTTAGAAATGTGAGAGAAGCAGAACAGCTCCCAAAGACTCAAATATTCCTGAAAACACTGGCTTTGCATAGATTGCAATCAAGACAGATTTACTGAAAATAAAGTTGTATTTTGAGCATCTGCTCAAAAAATCCCCAAACCCAACCCTAATAGATTGAAATCACATTACAAACTTGTTGAATACAGATTACAGGTCTGCTTTATTCGCAGCTTTGAGAACAGTACTACAAAGAGATTTAATTTAGAAAAGAAAAGGAAATCCCAGTTCTTGTCTTATAAATTGAGGCCATCAGCCTGCAGTGATGTTGAACAGGTTCACCAGCTAAATCTAGGAATACTCAGATTAAAGCCTCATTAAACACACGCTGAAAATACACAAACCAGTTGCTTTTACCCCCCTGAGCAGAGATTTCATGTTGCCATCATCATTCTAACCAGCACATTCCTATAGAACAGTTTACTTTGGATCCCTGACGTAATTAAAAGCTAGGTGAATTATTAATCACGTCTAGTACTGGAGTTGTATCCACTATAAACAGCCCAATTCCTCTCTGCAATGAGGCTGGTTAAACTTTCTTCAGTACTTTCAGGTCACAGAAAGAATGATTAAGTTTCACCCACCTGAAAAGGTTTTCACAGGGCTTTCGATCCTGAAAAATCCCGCATCAAAAACCACTTTTTCTACTTCTGGTGGTTTCCCCTGATGCGTACAATCAGCAGCTCCGTCACGCTTCATTTTATCCCTCAGAGCGGCTTTTACAGCAGCAAGACGGTTTCGGGCAGCCATTCTTCCAGCCGCTCCCAGCTTCGGTTTAGACAGCCCATTTGGAACAGTCTTTTTCTGAAATTGTAAGAAAGTCTGTCACGTCTGGAAGCTTTGGGTAGAAGAAATTGCGCAGGAACATCTACACAGCTGCTGCTACGCACAGAGACAGCAACAGGCAAGAGACATGCTGGTGACAAGGTCTCTGGCCATCTCTGGAGTCCCCTGCACTGTCACTCACCTATTAAGGTTAGTTTGTGATGACAACATTAAGGATTTTTCATACTAAGTCTGCAGTTCAGAAATACTCAGTACAAAAAAATCCAATTCTAAAAATGTCTAAAAAATCCAATTAATGTATTTTAAAAACAGTGGGATACAGGGACTCCTAGTGGCAGGGAGATAAAGTAACCAGTCAGCCCGTGACACCTTCCCTGGCATTTGATTTTTTAACATCTTGTGCCACCTGTAGGGTTTTAACATTTACAGGCAGCTCCCACAGACCCACTCCCTCCAGTTTCCTGTGCCTGAAGTTTCTTAGTGACCTTCATCTAATTTTTATTAGCTGAGCAGTCCCAGGGAACTGAACGGAATTCACAAAATGCGAATATGTTATTCGATCAATTCTATATTCAAGTCTGAAACAGAGTAAATAAAACACCTTACATCAAAGCTTATTTTGCAATAACTACTAATTTACTTTGGATCAGATCCATTTATACATCAAGAATTGGTAGTTTAATGCTACCCATCGTGCTGTCTTAATGGGACACCCTTATAATTTAGCACTCAAGGTTCAAAACTGGCAGTCACTGCTCAACTCTGGTGCAACTTCCTTTGTCTTTAGGTCGGCACCAACATCCACTGAAAATATTTTACATCCAATAGGTAAAGCCTCTCTCCTAAATTTAACAGACTTGGACTCTTTGCTAAGAAAGCAATGATCCCAGAAGAGTTACTGTTAATTCTTAGTTCTAATCTTTCCAGCCAAAAGAGATAACACCGCCAACACCAAACTAATACAAGCACACTTGGGAAGGGTGCCTCTGGAGAAGGATTTCACTGAACTTCTGAACACAAACATCTGAACAGGCAGATGAGTAGGATTTAGAAAGAACTGCATTTTTAAGAAGAGTTTTCATCACTGCAGTAGCAGGTTATTAGTTATTTTTGATACCCCAATGCACTGTTGATGCAGACTCGGCAGACAGGCTTTAGAGGCTATTCGTACCTTGACAATGGCTTTGCTTGGGACATCAAGTGGTTGCCACTCGTTGTCTTGAAGCTTCTTCAGATTATAAAATTTTTTATTCACGTCTTCTATCTATCAGAAATCCCAGAAAAAAAAAAAAAACAGGTTTAATTTGGAAGACTTTTCACATTCACAATAGAACCGTGTTTCGTAAAATCAGGTACTAAATTTAAGCAGAGTTATGTATTTAGATACTTCAACCACTATCAAGTATTACACATTCTCATACAGGTGAGACGAAGGTCACAGTAACATACACAGGCTTCAGACTGGTTGACAAAGCCGGTCCCATTTCTGCAGCTTAAAGGTTAGTAGGGGAGGTGTAGAATCATTCCGTGAGATTTAACATCCGAGGTGAAGAACCTGGTTTGCAACCTGTTCTTGTGCTGAACTTAAGCACTTCGACAACGGCTGCATTTCAGGAACGTGGCGAAACACATTCCTTAAAAGCCTTTATGCCAAAAAAGCCCCAAGTCTTCCATTCTGTAAGGAACGCCTCATGTGAGCTTGTTTGCTCTTCTAAACCACTGGCCTGAACAGCTTTCTGGTGCTGTCAGTCTGTGCTTGTTCATGACAAACTGGCTCCGCAGCGTTGTCTCCTCCCTGCCCAACACTCCATGCAACAGCCCTGCTCTCCTCTGGCTCAGTAATGGAGCCTCACTTGTGGGTAAGGCCACAAATGTTATTTACAGAGGACCAGTCATTGGAGTGACAAATCCTTTACATCCTCCCTGAAGCTCGGAGGACACAAACGAAAAGCAAATGCAAAAAGGGGCAGAGTTAGCAATTTTCTACTCCGAGCTTATGAAAAGGAAAAGGTGGGGGTGCTCAGAACTCAGAGCTGCTCCCAGGTAAGCACAGGCAAACCCTGTTTTTCAAGTTGCTGATTCTAGCAAAATTCCCCTCAGATATCTCTGATGTGTAAAAAGGTCAAGCCCTTATGCTTTCTGGAGGTAATTAAAGACCTACGACTAGGGCTTTAACAATAAATCCCTCTTGGCGTTTGATTTAACTAGTTAAAAATTCCTTTGTTGAATGCCAATTTACAAATACTGTCGAGAACCATTTTGGTAATTTAGAATATTGGTTTCAGAATGAAATAACGGAAGCATCAACAGGGAAAGAGACGAGGGTTTTCTGCCAGCTAAGCTCGCCCCTAAATAAGGTTATTGTAGTTTCCGCATTATTCTCATACTGAAGCCTGGAACCCCTACTTTTCAGGTGAGCTCCAGGAATTTTCCAGAAGCTCCCAGCTTTAGGTCCATGTAGACACCGTTGACTCCAGACCAGAATAAGACTTGGCTACATGCCTTCATTCCAGAGAGCAACAAGATACAGAGGTGACAAGAAGACAGAACAGATGAAGAAGTCCATGAATTATGAATTGTAGTATAGCAGCTGGTGCCATTTAACATCACAAAATGTTACAGAAGGACCTGTTTTTCATATATATATAAAGAAAAAAAAGATATCAGAATTTGAATATTAAAAAAAAAAAATTAAAGAGAAGAGTTTCAATCCATTGCTCATAAATAACCCCATCAGCTTTATTCCAGTAGGTTAATAAATAGATACCTGAAAATTAACCATGTCCCAAAATCCATCCAAGTCTGTACAGGTCGTTTCTTTTTCACCTCGTTTGAATTCACAATTATCCACCAGTCCTTCGAACTGTTTAAACCTTTCTGCTATGAGCAGCCTTGTCTGACCAGTTGTGGTGCGAATAAGGTCTTTAGCTGATAGCAAGAAGAAAGCAACAAAGCAAACCATTTGAATCTTCAAACATCCATCATTTCCCAACTGTTTTAAATAAGCATTTGGAGAGCCTGGAATTTGTTTACTGAATGAACTATGTTCATCTATTGCAGACACGTGGTACAATTCAGACAGATCATCACTATCCACTGAACTGCTCTAAACTTGCTTCTTTCAAAAAAGATATACGTTACTACCTCTTAAAGTCTTTAAGATAAGCACTGGCGAGTCATCTTCATTTTCCCATGTAAGGATGTTTATTCTGTATTAAAATCTAATTTTAGTTTTTAAAAAGCAGCCTGGTTAAAGTTCACACGTTTAAATACACTTGAAACTGACAACAGAAAAACTGTTTTGATACGCACTTTGTTCACTTTAATGTCAAGCACTACATGTAAGTTTTTATTGGGAGATAAGCCCCACCTTTTTGTCTGGAGTCAGAGACAACTCTAAACTTTATCAAATACAATTTTTAATCAGTGCTGTAGATGGTGCTATTCTGCAAATATATTCAGATATGCTTCCACCCCTCCATCCCCTTCAGTTACTGTAATTAGTTTAGTCTTACCATCCTCTGGGATGTCCAGTTCAATTTTTTCATCCCACTGGAGGCACTGAGACGTCAGCCTCTCTGTCTCAGAGCGAAGAATATTTCTAAAAATAAAGGGAGAGTGAAAAAAACCAAGTTTTGACCAATATTCTAATTACTGTCACTGCTTGTGACTGCTAATGATTCCTATCCTTCTACTTTGCAGAAGGCATGCTCTCTGTGAGGAGGAGACATGAGACTGTTGGCTGACTAGCTGAGATACAATTTCTTTTCTACTGCTTTTAAGCTTGTTTTCTTTAGGATAAGATGTTAGTATCCAAAATTTTATATTCTTTACTCACACAATACCAAAGGGAAGAGTATCCTGAGCCACCCTGTACTCAGTACAGGTGAGGCCCTATCTCCAGTAGTGTGTCCAGTTTTAGGCCCCTTACCACAAAAAAGACACTGAGGGGCTGGAGCAGGTCCAGAGAAAGGCAACAAAGCTAGTGAGGAGTCTGGAGAGTAAATCCTATGAGGAGAGGCTGAGGAGCTGGGGGTGTTCAGCCTGGAGAAGAGGAGGCTGAGGGGATAACTTCTCGCTCTATCCAGCTCCCTGAAAGGAGGGTATAGCCAGGGAGATTGGTCTCTTCTCCCAGGTCACAGGTGATAGGACAAGAACAAATGGCTCCAAGTTGCACCATGGGAGGTTCAGATTGGATATCAGGAAAAATTTTTTACACAGAAAGGGTTATTGGAATGGGCTGGAAGTGGTTGAGGCACCTTACCTAGAGGTATTTGAAAGACAGGTTGACATAATGCTTAAAGACATGGTTTAGTGATGGCTTTTTATCAGTTAGGTTGATGGTTGGACTAAATCTTAAAGGTCCCTTCCAACCTAGACAATTCTATGACAGGAACATCTGCCTACTCAGTTCACTGCTGGCAGACACCAACCATCATTAAGTTAATCCTAACAAGATGTCTCGTCACTCCCGTTAAGGACCTCTGAGGAGACACCAGGGAAGTGAAACAAATGAACACAAACCTGAAATAAGGCACATTGTGTTCTTCCTCTCCTACATCATCTGATTTCACTTCAAGTTCTGTTATATCTGTAGAGATAGGAATTGTTTCACTTGATCTCTGAATGGGAGTTTTCTCATCTGATTCACTTGCTGAAAAATACGAAAGGCATTTGTTCAGAATCTGGTGAAACCTAAAAACATTAGAGTAATAAACTAACTGTGAGCTTCCCACCTTTTTCTCTGAATAAACTCGGAGTGGTTTTCTGTTCTTGAACGCTGTCACCAGCGGGTGAAACTTGGCTTGTTAAATAAGGCTCTTGTGCATTAGCATCACTGGACTTTTCAACTACATTACTGGAAACAAACAAAAAGACCATTTAGAGTTAAGAGACATTGAGAAACTGACATCAACTCCAGCCAGACATGTGATGATGCCCCATTTGGTAGGCTGTCTTACTCTCCACACTATGCCAGCAATTCCTATTACAATAAACCTGCCTTTAGATACATATGCCCCAAGTCCCTGATATATGGAGCTGCTTGACTTTAAGGCATAGTCAGGATTATACATTATACAGCTTTCTTTGCACTCGTATTAAGTCCACATTTGATTAAGCAATGATAACCACCATGATGATCGGGTGTTTAACATCAGGACAGTTTGTTACATCCCCTCTATAGAAAGATGACGCTTTTCTGTATCCTCACAGAGAGGTTCCCTTGCATTTTAGGTCATTAAAAGAAAAAATCTTACACAGGAGATTTTTCAAAATCCCAGAAGGCGTTAGGTGTCAAAAATGCATTTGCCCTAGAAGGTGTCATGGGGGTAACTTTGTAGGTCGCTAATCCAGTTAATGGCTGAAACACAAAGTTTTGAGGTGCAAAAGAACGTGTTCTGGGTCTCCCTGAAGCAGAATCGGGTTTGTTTTCCACTGAGTTTTGTTCCTGCTGAAGTTCTACCGACGCTGAATGCTTAGTATCAGCTGCAGAATCTTCCATCATGGGATCCAGTTGAACATTTTTATCCACTTCGTGTTTAGAAGGAGCTACCTGTAACAGCACAAATAGACAAAGCAAATGCTACGTTATCAAATCAATAAAGCATTTACTGTTAGGCTGAATTACAACAGGACTGTCAGAAAACCCCTAAAAGGGAACAGTTTCAGGTAAGTGGCTTTCTACATCAGTATACACCTACAGAAGCCACGATTTACCAATAAGCCCAACTGGTTTTAACACCAGTGAATCATTCTAGGGACAGGGAGAGCATTTCACTCTGAGGAACGCAGCAACCCACTGAAAGGGCTAAAATAGCAGAACACCTCACCTACCAATAAACTAATTAAAAAAAAAAAATCAGCAAATGCTTGCTCACACTGCTAGGAAAAAAAAAAAATGCTTTAAGGTGATAAGAGCAGAATTACTGGCTCCAAAGCCAACCAGGCCAGTTGAATAATCACAGCTTATACACATACTATAATCCAAAGACAGAAGAACAAGCTAAAATAAACTGATAGCAGAGGAATGCAGCCCAAGACAAGGAGAATACAAGTGCAGTTAGGATCACAGAATGCTGTTCAGAGAAGAAAAAGTTAATCAATATGTTGAATCCACATTCTTATGAGATGAGTGACTAGGTATGTGCTCTGTAGGACTTTCTGAGATCCCTGAACTGAGATATTGTTAGCTCAAACCAGCCAAGAGAGCTTGGAATGGGTTTTCCAGAAAATATGCATCTTCAGTCCACTGAAAGTCTTGTTATAGTTTAGATATCCCTGGCTTGGAATGTAAGCCTTGAATTCAACTTTTAACACACTTGTTGGAACAAGATGACTGAGGTTACAGCAAGAGTTTGACAACTGGCAGCACAAAGCACATCCTGCACATGAAGAGGTACTTATCCAAGCGAAGTTAAAGTGCCTCTTACCTCCTGTCAGTGTTTGAGTGTGATTGTACCAGTTTTAAGAGAAAACTGGAGCACAGCTGGGATTATGGGAATAGGAGGGGAGGTCTGAGGGAGGCATGAGGCGAGAGGGAATGGGGAATCAAAGGAGAAAAATCAGGGATGGTTTTTTTGTTTGCACAGGACTCTCAGCACATAAACGCACAGGCAAATTGTTTGGGAACCCGGATTGGAGGGCTACTTCACATACTGCTGCCTCTATACAGAGACAAAATAGTTTTGTTTTAGCAACACCACCAAGAACTGCAATGACCGCCTTTAATTGTGATAAATCACATCTATATTGCAGAGAATATAATTTCCAGCTTTATTTTTTGGTGGTTCAAACCCCAAAAGTACATTTATTTCTTATCTTCTAGTCTCATATCAGTACCTCAGCAGGAAAAGGACACTTCCAGAGTAGCTTTCACAAAGTAATGAACTGCACAAAATTTACAAACAAGATAAAAATCAGCAAACTAAGCAGGCCTTTTTTTTGACTAGTTGAACATCAGACATGAGATATACGCCACCTAACAACTTCTTGTCTAATTTAAATCCTCGTGCAGATTGAGTACGAATCCAGTCATCCATATAAACAAACTAACTATGATCTTAATTTTAAAAATATGGCTATATCAATACCTTCCCAAAATGTAACTTATTAGTGAACTTCTTATTACTGCTATGCTTGTACACAGCTATGTTTGAGCTACAAGCACAATATAAATTGTTATTGGCTGTTAAATCAGTTTTATTACTTTTCCATGTTAAATACTACATGACTTACCTCCTGCACGTCAGGTTTCACTGTTTTCTTCTGCTTTCCTACATTTGCTGTCTTTCTCTGTGACTGGTTGCCTAGAGTAAGAGAAACTCCCATAGGTCAAAAAGGCATGCAATTAAGACAGTCTTTCACCAAAAGATTGCTATAGAAGTCCAGTGATTAAAGACAGGGAGAGAATGTTTTGTTTCTTAAATGGGAAGAGGCCAGAGGACAGATTTAATTGTAAAAGTTCATTCAAAAAGAAAACCTGGCCTAGGATTTAACATCCTATTGAGATCTGTCACCAAGAAAGGAAAACAGATGCATTAAGTCATTTGTCTTTAGAATTTGTCATATACTAAAAATAAAAGACACCTTGTTTCCTTGAAGGCTGATCAGTGTTGAGCCAATTTGAACTCAAACTTTTAATTTCTGTATGGTGTTAGGATTTCTAAGGGTGAGTTGAAACCAATTCTAACAGCTGTGCTTTCAGCTTAGGGGTTAAATTCTCTCACCTATATTACAAGGGACACTCCAAAACATTCTAGAGAATATCATGAGAACAAGAATATAATAACTAAAAACTTTCCCTTCAGTATCTACCATATTCCTCTATTGTAGTAAACAAAGAAATATGGATGAAAAGAAATTCCAGCCCTGAAGAACATGGGCTCTCATCTCGTCCAGAGGCATCTGTTCCTGATCATAGGCTTAATAATCATATGTCCTTAGATAGCGATACACCAGACTGGCAAATTTTTACCGATTCTGGTTTTGTTCTTTCAGTTTATAATTACCATATGGATACTGATGCTCCAACACTGATGGATTTTATGGGAAACTGTCCAATGTTCGTTTCAACATCTTGATTTAAATATTGCAGCAGAGTTCGAGATGAGAGTCTAAGCGATGCAGTACTTAGTCCTTTTCTTACATGACAATTTGGCATAATTTACATACAGTGTATCTATCCAGAGGAGGTGGTTACACAGCAGAACACAGGGTGATAAGACAGTTCAGAACAAGCTGATCTGCATCTCTACAGCACAGAGCGATATAAGCAAGATCCTAAAGATAGTGGAGCTGTCTTAGTATATTATTTGACAGCAAGACCAACAGCTGCATACAAAGATACAGATGTTGGTTCCAGCCCTCTCTTGTCCAATACTATATGGTACCTCTTTACAGCACACTGTTCCAAATACTTATCTACCAGGCTTGACTGTACTCACATCCTCCCTTGCCAGCGGTAGCTGCAGCTCCTGCTGTTTTCAGCATCTGCCCAGCTGCAGAGGAGGCTGATCTGGTGATTCTTACGTTTGAGGTCGTCTGGACAGCAGGCTGCAACACTGTAAGAAATGTTAATTCCAGAGATTTCAAAGCTTAGTAAGAGGCTGCATTCAAATAGTATAAATTTAAAGTTTTCATTTTGTAGAAATCAGAATGCACTAGCAATTATTAACTGGATTAGTTTGTCAGAATTAAGAGAGTTGGATGCTTTTTGCTTTTGGAGCGTTTTTTAATCAGTTTGGTGCTAAACAGGGACAGCAGAGTTCAGCCTCGGCATCAAGGCAATGCCATGAAGGATCTTGATTGAAGAAGCTTTTGTTATACAGTAGTACCTCCAGGACCTCAGAACATCAAGGTCCCAGTGTGCCAGATGCCACGTACAAGCTTAAGGAACCCTTCTCAATGTCTCCTGCAATCAGAGGAGATCCTCCCCATCTTATGGAGTGAAGCTTTTAGAGTAATAACTTGCCACAGTTATTTGCACAAATGGTGCAAACCCTCTGTATAAGAAAGTGATGCCCTGGTCATATTAAAGTATTCTAAAGTCTGAATTTAATGTAATCTAATAAAGCATTCTTAAAATTAAGAGGAATTCCACCTGACATTTTATAAATTTAATTAAGATCTATTACCTATCTTAATTTTCATCTTTGTATTTTAGTACTGTTTTTAATTTCCTTCAAAAAAATGATAGCATTCACCTGCACCAAAAAAAAAAAAAAGTAGTAACAGGAGTTCTTTATTTCACACCCTCCCTTTCTATACCTGCCTGAAATCTATTATCCCCACTCAGTTACTGTCAACACCATTTGTGTTTTTAATGTCATTCTATTTCCACGTAACTGCAGCTTGACAAGCTGGGAAAAAAATTACTAGATAAATAACTATGTTTGATTTATCCAAACATTCACTGCCCTTACATTTTTAAACTTGTGTTAAAATACATACAATGAATATTTTTGATTCAGCAAAAGGCATTACCAAGTCTAGTGGATGATAATTTAGAAAAAAAAAAGCTTTAATTATTATATCAAACACTGATAATAGATCTTTTCAGTATTCATTGAAAGCATGACTGAAATTTATTTAAATTAAGGTCTATTGCTTGCTGATTTAATTAAGTTAACGATGTGAAAGTCATTTCACTCTGAATTACTGAATATCTTGCATTAATGTCAGTATTTCACATGAAATACTTATCTTAGCCTTATCTACTCAACGCACGGATCTCACTGTGCTATCAGGAAGAATTATTAATCAAATATATTCTACACTTCAACAAAGGTGTCATGGGTTGAGGGGTTCTGTGGGTTTTATTTTCTTAAGAAACACGTAGAAAATCCAATAAGTAGAGAGATATAGAAGGGGGCATTGTAAAATATAAATACACAAGTTTGTACCTGTCATTTATAAAGAAGACAATGACACATTTACTCAGTTGCATTAGCGTGGATCAGAAGTTCAGGGTCCTATCTCCACATTAAATATACATGCAAACATGCTCTACCAGAAGGCTATCCTTTTCCAAATCTTTTCCAATGCCGAGTCACACAAGCGGCTTTATTTAGAGACCACAAATAACAGCATGTCTGCAGACTGAGAGCAGAAAGACTGAAAGTCTTTACAGCTGATTCAATCAGCTATTTTCCAGGCTACCCACAAGAGCAAGAAAAATTAATATTTTACTTTTATCAGCTCTTCTTCATCTTTCCAGATGAAGTCACTTGCTCTTCTGTAATAACAGCAGCTACTATGCGTGATATTCTTCTTACAGACATACAGGAAGCTCTGCACAGTTCCAAATGCTGAAACAGCAGCTGTGCAATTCTATCTACTGACCCTTTTTTCTTCTCCCCTCTCCAAGGGTTTCCTGAAAAGTTGCAGGCAAAACACCTGCAAATACAGTGATTTGCCTGCAAATAATTTCCAAACTTTTCAGGGCAGCATTAAGTATCCTGCATTCCCTTTTCTCAGCTTACAGAGCCAACAAGTACATGCAACAGCCAGAAACATACACTAGATAATCTGCCAGCTGCTGCCCTCGTCACAGTTGGCAGGAATGTCCATCCTAAAAACCCCTCCTTATTTCCTACACGCAAAATTGTCCTGTGGATCTCTCCCAAAGATGTTCCTTGTCTCTCTCCCATAACGTCACAGCTACTGACTCAGAAAAACACAGCCCCACCACCATCATCCTTTCAAATTCGGATGCAGGGACTGTACTACTTTCATACCTTTCCTTTTTTCAGCTGTTTTATCTGCATTCATCTGTTTACGTCCTGTTTGTGTGTGGGGCGCGCTATGCCCGTTGGCACAGACCTACGAGAGAAGAACATTTTTTTGTGAAGTATCACATTTCCAGAAAAGCAGCAGCCTCATTTCTTTCATCTTTCTGTCCTTGGGTTCCACTAAGACAAGAGGTCAAATACTTTGGCGCAAAGGGCTTTAAGAAGTAAAGAGAAATTAAGGATAATTTACATGGCTCGTTTGAGACATGTCTTAACTCGCATTATCCAACTAATTAAGAATTTGTCAGAAAAAGAATGAAGAAAAGTATTTAAGAAACAGTCTGTTTGCTGTGAAACTAGGTGCCAGCTACTGCCACACCCTCAGTACATACTGCATGCTTTAAAATCAGTTTTTTTAAAAAAAAACAACCAAAAAACCAAACCCAAACAAAAAACAAACTCCAAGCCCACAAAATTAAGTCAATCATCTTTCTGATGTTATGACTGGAAATCCTTCAAATGCATCCAAGTTTGGTAAGACAAGATTGCTAGATTCAAAGCGTAGCTTCTTTTACAGATTATCGCTGGTGCAATTCCTCAAAAAGCCCTACTCTTTTTATATAAGTAATAGCAGAAGGGACTGCTGAGATTCACAGTAAAAATATGCCAACATTGATTAATTTTGGAGTGAAGGAACTGACTCTTTATAATCTACATTCACAACAGATTTGCTGCATTCACGGCTCTCCGAGCCAAACCCAAAGTATGCAAAATTCGAACCTCGTTACTGTCTGTAATTTGCAGTCCCTACTGACTACAATATTATGGATTGAAAAGCTGATGCAGAAGATTTCTGCACTTTGCACTGACCTAATGAAAGCCTCTGTAGTCCAGTTCAACACAGTGCTCAAACCAGAATAATAGGTCTATCAGCTTGCTGAAAGCTTTTCTCATTTAATTTGTCTTTCTCACCAGGAAAATCTCCTTTGAGACAGCGCTTAACTTGTAAGCATTCAACCCTGAGTTATGGTCTGAAGGATTAATTGCATCCTTAACTCTAGATTTATTCACTGAAGTTGGTATTAAAAAAAAAAACAAACCGTGGAGCACTTAGATGCAGTTGGTATCACAGTTTTCTCCTCTTGGTTCTTGGCCTTCGATCGAGTAATCCTCCCGGAGTAAGCAGGAGCTGCCTGGAAACATCCCCGAGGAAACAAGAGTTTATAGAACGGTTTGGGTTGGAAGAGACTTTAAAGATCATCTTGTTCCAACCCCAGCTCCTTCTCACCACCCGCCAATCACTGTTAAGAGAGGGCAAGAAGCCTAAGGGCAAAATGCAACATACCCCTGCAAAATGGGTCAAACGTGTAATTTGAAAAACTTTGCAAGTCAACTGGACTAAATAGGAACAAGTTACCAGTTCTAAAATAATTCAGCCATGTCATTTGTGGCTAAATTAATCCAGTTTTTGGAACTGAGAACATAAATATAAAAATCAACACATCACTAGTACCATTTCCAGCTTTGTTTAATAAATAAAAGTGAGCCAAATTCCTCCCTTAGTGTTCCTTACTATAAAATAAATATTTATAAAGCATTCACAAAATAAAATGTTTATTTGGCAAAACACACACACAATTTTGAATACAAATAGGCATTTCAATATTGTATACTACATCTACTTCATTGAGATATTTCCTGTTACTCCTATTACCTTCTCTTTTGGCTTCACCATCACCGGTTCTTCAGGTACAAGCGAAAGAAATCCAGGCGCAGTTGGTCTGTACAACCCAACTTTAAACACCCCCTTTTTCGCTTTCTCTCTCTGCTCTCTCAGTTTTCGAAGCTCCTTTTCCTCTTTATAGCGCTGGAGCATTTCCTTGCGCTCGTTCATTCTCTTGATGGCTGCATTTGTAGATTGTTCTGAAGCAAAGGTGACAGAGACACGGTATAAAATCTAGAAGGTATTTTTCAGCCAACAATAAGCAAGTCAGAAAATTTCAAAAAACTTTTTGAAGACATAAGAGGAACATACTAAGTCAAAGAGCAGAAAGCTGTATGGAATCTCTGCTTGCAAGCTTCAATTCAAGTCTTGAAATGCAAACACATATGATTTATTAGCTTGCTAAAAGCTTAAATTCTCTTAATTCTTTTAACTCTTCCTACTCTAAGTGTTTTCAATGGTAAATTTCAGCTTGCAAGTCCACCTCCTGAGGGATACTGTAAATTCATGGCCATTTTACGGTGCAAAGGCTGTTCCTGTAGTGTTATAATACCAAAGTTAGCACTTCAACTACTTATTTAGTTTATTTGTATCAGTTTCTCTATTCAATCACATGTAATATCATTGAAAGCCAAAGTCCAGATTGGCTTTAACTACCAAAGTCTGCCTCAGGCTGAGAATAAATGAGGCAGAAGTTACATAAAAGAGTAAAACCTTAAGATGATACCAGACTCAAACTATGTGTCTATCTGAAAAATTAGTGTTGACTTAAAGTTATAGTTTACAGAAAAGAATAAAGATATAAATTCCTTAAGCTTCATATTTGAAGTGATTACATAGGGGTTGTACTGCTTCCTCCAAGAGCCACCTGCAATTAAAATACTGAAGGTGAAAATATTTCTGAAGAAACCTGTTGACATATTTAAAGATTAACTTAATTCCCTAGGCCATAAGAAACCAGAAGAGCCAGGGAGGCACAATTCAGGATCTGCTCCTGCCCCTCAATGTCTTTTTTGTGGTAGGAGGCCCAAAATTGGACATGGTATTCGAGGTGGGGCCTCACCAGTGCCGAGTACAGGGGGCCAG
Organism: Pedionomus torquatus; assembly: GCA_013398155.1. NCBI lineage: Eukaryota > Metazoa > Chordata > Aves > Charadriiformes > Pedionomidae > Pedionomus > Pedionomus torquatus. The sequence continues at coordinate 27,284 of VZRU01005783.1, forward strand.
TCACCTCCTAAGTCCTACTCGCCACACTGTTCCTGATACAGACCAGGATGCTGTTGGCTTTATTGGCCAACTGGGCACACTGCTGGCTCGTGTTCAACCAGCTGTCCACCAACACCTGGAGGTCCTTTTCTGCCAGGCAGCTCCAGCCTCTCCTCCCCAAGACTGCAGCTTTGCAGGGGGTTGGTGTGATCCCTGTGCAGGACCTCATCCCATTGGCCTCACCCCATCCTGTAGTTCAACACGTTTTCAACAATTAAAATAAAGCTTTATAACCAGTCTTTACTTACTCTGTTTCACCTTGCTGTTGTCCTGAGAGCACATTTCACCCATCCCATTTAGCTGTGAAACTCCCCTCTCTTTTGAGTGCTGAACGTTGATGTCTGCCAATCCAAACTGCCTGCCCTTTTCGAACAACTTGTGCCTGTTCTCCTTTTGAAGCATGGATTTTCGGCGAGCGACTTTTGCTCTGAGGGTTTCCGTACTCAAATCCTTTTTGTATCGACTGGCAAACTGGGAAGTTGCAGCCATCTTGATGACCCTGGACAAAAAAAAATATCATCGTGATTAGGGAAAAAAAAAAACCAACAAAGGTGTCAGGTTTTGGTTTGCCCTTTTTGTTAGGGTTTATGTGCTGGGAAAAAAGAAAGCCCTAGGTTCTTCATTTCTGTATGGGTAGTAGAGAAAATGCAAATGATCATTTCAGGAATGAGTCTTCATTATTTCTCTTCATTTTATGCATTCAAGGGGCTAGTTTGTTTGTTAATGGTCAACCAGTCTGACACAGAATTAAGGAAGGGACGCTGTGTCACTGCCAGGGATTGTCCTCCTGCTGGTCTGTTTTCAACACAGATGTTTTTCATGTTAAGGAGACAAAGCAAGTAAATGACAAGGTTGTAGGACAATACTTGGAAGCAACCCTGCTACTGAGCCTGCAGATTATACCCTATCTGATGGCAAAGCATTTTTGTCGTACATCAGAGTACTCAGCACCATTTCCCAACCCAGTTTCCAGGATGCAACCACAATACAATAGTGTTTATTTCAAGCAGGATAAGCAGGATTTCTCTCTACCTTTTTTTTTTTTTTTTTAAATTACCCTGACTTAACTGTGGATTTCATGCTTTCTTCCTGGCAAGAGGTCAGGACCAGGTCTTGCAATCAGTCTTACTCTGCCACCTCAACCAGGCTCTATTAAAAAAATCTCATTTTCCATTACATCAAGAAAACAGCTTTACAGTAAGGAGGGTGATAGAGCTGAACTAAACAGCCAACAGTTAGTCACTGACCAGCAGATTGGTCCATTTACTGAAGTTCATTGGAATAGGCTTCAGTGGTGCCCAATGAGAGGGCAAGAGGTGATGGGCAAAACTTGAGCATAAAAAAGTTCCATCTAAACACAAGAAAGGTGGCAGAGCCCTGGAAGAGGCTACTCAGAGAGGTGGTGGAGTCTCTATCTCTGGAAACATTCCAAAGGAGCCTGGACAAGTTCCCATGGGACCTGTTCTGGGTGGACCTGCTTTGGCAGGGAGGGTTGGACTAGATGATCTCCAGAGGTCCCTTTCAACCCCACAGCTTTCTGCGATTCTGTGATCTCTAATAGCTGCGTCCTAGAAAAAAACAGACTGAGCTGCATAGACAAAAATAACTCCCAAAAGCAGCAGCTGGCATCAACTCTCTAGACCCATCCCTTTGCTGACTTGCAGGGCCAATTTCCTAAACTTACCTTAGACGTGTTCTTTAAATGCAGCAACAGTCCTTTCAGATGGCACACAATTTTTTTATCCAGTGTCTTGACAGAAAGTAATATATCCTATACTCACTGTCATTTATCAGGCAAGCTTACAGAAAGCTGCATTTGCCTTTAACACTGATTAACATTTAACACATTTAAAGGATGTTTCTTCAAAGTAGAAGGCAGAGCACAAGATTTTCCTAGTTCTTGTACTATAAGGTCCACTTAAAGCCTTCTCCCTTGAAGAAGCCTCGAGAGCAAGTGATCTACCTTTCAGTAAGTAATCCTGCAGAATTCCTCTGAAGCTTGAAGAGGGAAATACAACATTAAGGAGAGACACAGAGACAGCTTCCCACAAAGGTATTATTAACTTATATCCCAGGTCAGCAAAATCAATGCAACAGACTATCCATGACCTCTTTGAGCTCATGAAAAACTTATGGCATGCTCAGTGCCCTAAACATCTCTTCAGGGCAAAAATATTCACGTCCTTTTCTTTCCAGTTTATGGTTTCTAGGTAGTACTTAGCCCAAACAGGAGCCTGGAAGATAATTTGGAGTTTAACTTGGGCATAAATTTGAGTAAAGACTTGTAGAAGGGACAAAGGGCTTGAAGATTTGGGACTGGCTGGCATGTAGTATCAAAATTAAATTTATAGGATGGGTTTTTATTAAAAAAAGGTGAGAGAAAAGAACCACTTTTGACCAGCAACAACCCAAACAGTAGGATAAGCAGGAAAAACACTTAAGTGCACAATTAGTGGCATTTTTAGCCAGAATAGTGACAAAGCAGAGCAGGAACTGCAAGCGTCAGTATTTTTAAAGCAAAACCATAGCAAGTTAAGGGACTGAATAAGGCCTCAAGTCGTCGGTTCCGAGACGGGGCCCGGGGACCACCATAAAACACCTCCTAGCTCTCTGCTCTCCACAGCGGCTCTGAAGGGCCGCCACAGGGCTGGACCCTCGGGCCCTTCTCCGCCACCGCTACCAGGACCAGAGTCCCTGCTCTGGAGACCGTTCCCGGGACGGTTCCCACCTCCAGAGG